>CM069236.1:16260385-16554614 GCA_035582765.1 Acer negundo | reverse complement strand
AAAGAATTGCTACGAAGCCTGGAACCATTCTTAGCCAACTGATCTACAACCGAGTTGGAGTCTCCAAAGCCGAAAACTACTGAAATCCTACCATCGTTCCCCAATATATTACGAATATCATGAATGATTTGCGCATGTTCAATATTACCCACACCTTCGCTTTTAATCCAAGAGACAACAAGCTAAGAATCATTCTCACTATCTTTTTATTTGCCAACTTAGGTCTAGAGCCATATAGCTCGCAAGCTCTCGAAATGGCTGAAATTTCCGCTGAAGAGGTGTCTTGGCTGCTAATAAACTCAGAGAAAATGCAGCAGACCCTCCCCATCCGAAGGACTCCACCAATGCCAGCAGGCCTAGGAGAGCCCCTCGTTGATCCGTCCACATTAAATTTCAAGACTTCGGTAGGAGGAGGAATCCAATCCACTAGACTGGGAAAATTGTTCTTTTTTGAATTTGTACAGCAAAGAGGAATATTAAGCACCATGTAGGTTATAGGATCATCAGAGCCTCTTCCTAGGTATTTGAACCACCAAGCAACTCTGAACCTAACCAAATCTTCCGCCTTAGACAAATCAACCTCAGCTTCCTTGTACACCTTATTGTTACGAGACTCCTATATCGTCCAAGTTACAACAAAAAATAAAAACCTCTAAGAACGCTCATATTTCTTATGGCTACAAAGACCAACCCATTCATTCCACTACCTTCTCAGCATTCTGGGAAGACAAACTGAAATCTCCCACCAATTGAAACATAAGAGCCACAATCTAGTAGACTATTTGCTAGAGTGAAAGAGATGATCAACCAATTCGACTCCATCCAAACACAGCGGACAACTCAAATTACCATCCAAATCCATACCAAACCTGATTAAAACATATTTAACAAGCGTTCTTCAATGTAAGAGCTGCCAAACAAACAGCTCTATTTTGGGCGGGCACACACCTTGCCAAACTCCTTCAAAATTCGACCTCATCCCAGTAGCAGAACCCTCTAAACACTTCCAAAAAGAATCGACGGAGAAGCTACCTTTGGGGTCATGAGTCCAACCATTAGAGTCCTTGTTAGTATCTCTAATAATTAAGCTTTCTAGGCAGCTCATAAGGCAATCCCACTGCTAGAGTTCCCAATCAAAAAGAGGAAGTCTCAAAATAATATCCCATTTACTAACCAACCCATCCATGGACTAGAAATCACGCACACACCCTATTTTATTGACAGCCAAAGTGTAAATTCTAGGAAAAGGTAACTGTAACGGGACTCCTTCCACCAAAACATCCCTCCACAGCCTGGCCTTAACCCCCATACCAATCACCACACGCATCCCTTTCTCCAAAATTTTAGCAGACTTGGAACCTTCCTAAAACAGTGACCCAACAGCCTTTGCAAAGGTTGAACCAGCTGTTAGGATTATGCTCAATAGCAAAAGTGTAATGTTGTAATTAACAATCTTTTTCATATTAATAAAGAGATTTCTGGTTTAACAAATCGTATAGCATTTATAGTTTATATTATAATTGTCAAAGTAAATAATCATAAGGTCTAAAGACTATGGGAAAGAAGAATTGTTCGTACATCTGGATATGTATGTGGTAGACACAATTCTTTAGTTAGTCTTGAATAATGTTCACAACTTAAGTTAAAGGTTGGGCACCTTTATCTTGTTAAAGTTGTAGAATTCTTTTGCTAGCATTTGAGTGAGATCAAATGAGATATGATGAGTCTAAAATCATCGGAGTGTCTTCGAGCAAAAGGATCTAGTGCACTGGGTGCATTGAGCTGGATCACAATGAAAAGCTTTATCTAGAACCGTCAATAGATAATAGTCTTTTCATTATCAGGACAATCGGAGAGTCTATCTTAATCCTGAGATAAATGATGGACTTATGGTTGCAAGTGATATCATTTTGAGTTATCAATGAGTACGATTATATCGCATAGTCTATCCTCGATAGTTTGGTGATATTCGTTTGTTAATCGATAGAGGACTTCATTTATAGATATGGACATCGTGGCTCCATTTAATTAAATGAGAGTATAATATCATCATATGGATGTTTTTGAGGTAATTGGATATTAAATCTCAACGTTGAGTTTTCAATAGTGTCTATTGAAAACATGGCTTCTGGACAAGTCAAAATATCCAAGTTCAAAACGTGGTCATATGAGTAAATATGGTAACTTGGAGAGTTATAGGCGGTCTATGAACTCTTGGCGATTACTGATATTAATCACGAGGATACACTATCTCCGATATGATTGTCTAGGGTATGAATGAGGAGCATCTTCCTTTTCTATCTTTATTTAAGAGTTCGGTTTTAGCTCTTTAGTGGAATGAGTTAAAATTAATGGATCGGACCTAAGTGAATCATTTGTTGATTGTGATTAGGTTATGTCTATTGAAGCTTAAATTTAGATGGCCCACCAAGATCCCCAATCCACACGGACTTGCATGGATCACTTGATATATTCTACGGGACCAATTTAAGGGTCCATCTAGAATTGCATTTAATATATTAAGAATATAATTTGCACATTATTTAAGTAATGAGCTGCTCAATTATATTAATATATTAATGAAAGACATGTGGGCTTGTTTCTTATAGTAAGAATGGGTCTGGTTCACATGTGAGCTTTTTATTTAAAGTCCAATGGATTAAATGAAATAAGAAAATAATGTTAGACCCAATCTTAATCAAGTGGGGTGGCAAGGTTAAAATTTTAACTTAAAATATTATTTTGTTTCATTTGTTTTAATTAAATAAGAATTAATTAATTAATTGATTAATTGTTTAATTAAAAAAACAAATCTTTCCTAAAAGTAAAAGACTTGTTTGACAAGGAAATAAATAAATTAGTTTTATTTATTTAATCAAATAAGGAGTCTTTTTATTTAGTCAAAATAAAAGAATAAAAATCAAGGAGTTCGATTAGGGTTTGAAGTCTATTAAGTTGAAAAGAATTAGGGTTGAATTTAAGTCACCTTATATAAGTGACATTATAGAATTCGGCCAACCCTAATCTTAGACTACATAGAATTCGGCAACCCTAAAGGAAAGAGAAGAAAAAATTCGGCCAACCTATATATGTGTTCTTATAGGGTTCGGCCACCACAATCCATTGTGCTTGAGTTTTTTTATTTCTTTCTTCTTCTTCTTAATTCCAAGAGAGAGTTTTTATTCTAAAAGACAAAAGAGAGTGTGAAATTATTCTTTGATAGTATACTATTGCTTAATCATCAATAAGCTTGTGTATACGGTATCGATCTAGGTTCACGCGAGTTTCGATCATTAGATTGAGAACTAAAAAGTGACCGGAATAATTTTTGACATTCTTTTGATTGTTTTTGTGACTAACAAAGAAAAGAAAGTTTTTGTTTGGTCCATTCACAGTTTTGCAATTCAAAGAAAAGGGAGACCACGCTCCTAGGTGATCCACGTTCGTGCTCGGATTGAAGGTCTTGCGGATTACCATCGACGTAAGTCAATTGGATCATGCGACAAAAGGTAATTTACTTTTGTTAACATATATGCATGTTTATTGATTAAAAGGGTTTAAGGTTCATAAAGGAAAAATTTTAAAAGTCACTAAATCGTTTTTAGTATCGCTTCCGCTGCGTTTACCACTTTTATTTATTATTTTTCCCTACACCAGCATACCCATAATTCTAGTCCCACCTGATAAAATCCTTTGAGACACCGTACTTGGCACACAACGCTCTTTTCCACAGATGTGCCTCTTCCGAACCAAATCTCCAAGCCCATTTAGCCAATAACCCTTTGTTTTTGTTAAGGATCGAACCAATCCCAAGACCACCACTACCTTTACACTTGCATAACAGCTCTAATTTTATCGGATGAATCTTTTTTTTTTCTCTCCTCCATCCCAAAAAACAAAAAAACCCCTCTGAAGTCTCTCAAGTTTCTAGGCAACACTCATCGACATTTTAAACATCGACATGTAGTAGATGGAAATGCTAGCCATGACAGATTTGATAAGAACCAGTCTACCACCTTTGTTTAGGAATGATTTTTTTCAGGGAGCCAAAAGATTTTCAACACGACTAATCAAACTATCCCAATTTTTTTTTGATGAAGGATGGCCACCTAAAGGTTGACCAAGGTATGTGATAGGCAAAACACTTATGGGACATCTAAAAATGGCTGCCAACTTCTCCTCGTTGCCCCTCTCCTTCCCTATCTTCACCATATAAGATTTCTGAAAATTAAGTTTCAAACCCAAAGCCAACTCAAAGCATCTCATAATCCTTATAGCATTCACCAAATACTTAACTTTAGGGTGGAGAAAAAAAACCGTGTCGTCTGCGAACTGGAGGTGAGAAATGTGAACCTCTTCTCCTCCAAACACCGCCCCTTTAATCATCCCATTGTCTGCAACTTTCCTCAGTAAGGCACTAAAACCCTCCACCACTATATTGAAGAGAAAGGGAGACAGTGGGTCACCCTGATGAAGCCCACTTTCAATCCCAAATTGTCTCGTGGGGCTTCCATTAACAAGCACCGAAAACAACGGCGTAGACACACAAGAACCCATCCATTGCTGCCATTTCCTCCCAAATCCCATATCCTTCATTACCGAGTCAAAGAAAAAGTGATCCAAGTTGTCATAAGCTTTTTCAAAGTCTAATTTTACCAAAAGACCTCCTTCTTTTGATTTTTTCCACCCATGAATAATCTCTTCGGCTATTACAAAGCTGTCGAGAATCTGACAATTTTTCACAAAAACCGTTTGATTTTCACCAATCACCGAGCTAATAACCTTCTTCAGCCTGTTCGCTAAGGTCTTAGCCAAAATTTTTTGAATGGCAGTTTCAAAAAAACGTAGCTTTATATTAAAAAAACGTATTCGTAAAAATATTTGGAAAAAAAGGGGATATTGGGCAGCGCTGAAAGTTTTTTCGATAGCGAAATCCCTGTCGACCGAGAATTCAAAAAGTTTTTTGTATGACAAATAATTAATAAAACGTTGGAATAATTGGAATCCGCATCCACCCGACTCCAAAAACGAGCCAATTTAGTTTCGAATTTAGATTCCACTTTTTAATATAGAATAGAAAAATAGAAATAGAAAAAGTAAGAAATAAATGGTGGCTGGGCTGCACCAACCTCTCCCCCCCGCCACCACCCTTTCCCTTTCACCACCTCCACCGCCCAAAACCTGGCCATCATAACCCCAGCAAACATTTCGAATACCAACACAACAATACATAAAAATAAAAAAAATAAAATTTTACTCCCTTCTCATTATGGCTGGCTCCTCTTATCCCCCAAAATTTTCCATCAAAGCCCCCCCCCTCTCTTCTCACCCCCTGCCAACAAAACCCCGGCCCCATTTCTCTCTTCCAAATCCCAACCTGCTCGTCAATTCCATCCCATTCTGTTTCTCTTCATCTTGTCAGCCTCCAACTCGTCTCTTTATTTCTGTTCATTTCTAGGCAAGACGAAGTGGCAACGATGGAGACAAGAAAATTTCAGCAGAAATTTCTAGGCAAGAAATTTCAGTAGAAATTTTTGGTCAAGAAATTTCTACTGAAATTTTTTGATGTGAAAAAGAAGAAAACCACCGTGAAGATGAAGAAAACCACTGTGAAGAAGACAACCGCCATATGAAAATTTATGCTGTGAAGAATAAATTTCTGCTCGTCAACATTTCAACATTTCTACTCATCTAAATTTCTTCTCACTAGTGCAAATTTCTGCTTGTTCAACATATCTCCTTCATTCTTTATATGTGTGTGTGTCTCTCTCTAATGAATTAGATCCGAAACCCAGCAACAATTTTGTGTGCATGTCTCTCTCTTATGAATTAGATCTCTCTCTCTTGTGAAGTAAATCCGAATCCAAACAACGTTCTTCAACGGTATGCATCCCTTACCTACTTGTTTTTTTTTTTTTAATTTTTTTTAATTTTTTTTTTTTTACAAGGATCGTTATGTTTGATATGAAGAATAAAACATCGATTTCGATTTAGAGTGAAACCCAGCTACCGTGATATTTTGTTCCCAGGTGATATTTTGTTTTAAAATCAGTCTTCCAAATATGGTAATTGAATGAACTGGCATGTAACTTCATTATTAACTAGCATGTAACTTCATTATCAATTGGCATGTAACATTTAGCATGTAAAACTACTGGAATTTTGTTTTGAAATCAGTATTCCAAATATGATAATTAAATGAACTGGCATGTAACTTCATTATTAAATGACATGTAACTTCATTATCAATTAACATGTAACTTCATTATCAATTGACATGTAACTTCTAGCATGTAAAACTACTGAAATTTTGTTTTGAAATCAGTCTTCCGAATATGGTAATTAATTGAACTGACATATAACTTCATTATGAACTAGCATGTAACTTCATTATCAACTGGCATGTAACTTCTAGCATGTAAAACTACTGGAATTTTGTTTTGAAATTAGTCTTCCAAATATGGTAATTAAATGAACTGGCATGTAACTTCATTATTAACTGTCATGTACTTCTTTAAATACAATGTTTGGTAATACACGACTGAAAATTTCTTCGATTCTATTGTAAAATATATATGCATTTTTGCTCATGTGTTTATATGAACATGTGCAGATGAATTTAGCAAAGAGCCTTCAAATTTTGCTCTTGAAGGAGATGAAGATGAGCGGTCAATCGAGCCCATATCTAGAATGTAATGTGTCATATTCCTAGAGCTTGTAATAGTGTAGCACATATGTAGCTAGATTTGCAGTTGGTCTTCTTGTAATCTTTATGTTGTTTATGAAAGAAGAATGCCACAATTCACAGAAATGTATGTTGGCATCGGAAGTTGGTGGTACAACTTAGTTATTAGCAATGATGTTTTAATTCTTACATGTATTTCGTATTGTAGACGTTATTCAGTTAGATTCCAGTATTGAATGAATTTATTTTGAAGACCAAATTCTAGTATTGAATAAATTTATTTTAGTGATCAAATTTCAGTATTATTACATGCCATTTTAATTGTAAGTTACATGCCAGTTGAATTTTATGTTACATGCCAGATCAAATTGAAGTTACATGCCAGTGTCGGTTCTTAAGTTACATGCTAGATCAAATTGAAGTTACATGTCAGTTGGTTGTGAAGTTATATGTCAGTTGATTTTCAAGTTACATGTCAGTTGATTTTCAAGTTACATGTTAATTGATTTTCAAGTTACATGCTAATTTAATTTCAAGATACATGCGAGTTGAGTACCAACTATTCGGAGTTACATGCCTTTCAAGTTACATGCTTGTTGTGTTTCAAGTTACATGTTCTTCGTGTTCTAAGTTACATTCCAGTTGGTTCTTAAAGAGACAATTTATAAGAAAGATAAATGACTCGAAGAATAATCATTTATAAGTGAATCTCTTATCGCACATGTCAGCATATACAAATTTTAGATAAAACCACAAAATAATGTGGATCGAAGAGAAGAAAAAATTAATCATAGATATGGATTTTATATAGTACCCATCCATTTCTTACATATTATATGGTTTTTCTTCTCTTCATTGTCTACATGTTTATAGGAAGTACGAGGCAACAAGTGACATTAGTGAGGCTCCAACCAAGTATGAGGAAGTCATCATAATTTATATTTTTTTAGCCACAAATCCTTCGGGTTTATGAGGAAAACATCGTAATTTATATTTTCCATCTACAAAATCACATTAAAAAAAAAAAGAATTAGTGTACAACAGACAACTTACATGTCAATACAACCAACAACTTACATGTTAGTATAAACAAGTTACATGCTAGTACAAACAAAACTCACTGCCCCCATATCAAAGCAGATCAATGAAAACAAAAACACAACTTTGACAACAAAACCTATGAATCCAGAGAAATATTGGTACCCCACTGCCCCCATATCAAAGCTATTAATGTACAAACAAAACTCAGATTATCGTTCAGTCACAAACAATTTTTAGAGAAATACATCAATACATGAAAACATACACATATACAGCAAACGATCACTGCCATTTACATACTCATTCCATGCCCAAAATTTCAAATCAAACAGAAACAAAAAATTGAAAATCACATTTATAATTCAATGCCAATTCAACAAATACCTAGATAAAAAATAAAATAAAAAACCAGATCAAAACCAAAAGCCATATGAAAAACAACCCAATAGAAGTATAGAACCAAAAACAACAACAAACAAATCAAATCAAAAGGATCTATCAGTGTAAAAGAAGAAAGACAAACTTGAAACAAAGAAATGGTCGGTGAATTGAAAGATTGTCATCTCACCGTCAGAGGTGCGACGACGTTGAGAGGCGTTGAAGACAAAGAGCAGAGGCAGCGACGATGCTGAGAGGTGTGACGACGCCGAAAAAGGTGCGACGACGGCTGTCTCTTATGCTCCTTTCTCTCTCTACAGTGACTGCGAGCAGCAGCGACGGCGAGCTGCAGCGACTGGAGACGACGACGATCTCTTTCTTCTCTTCCCTTCTCTCTCTTTCTCCTTTTTTGCTTTTGATCGGTTTTACCGGAGGATGGTTTCAACCCTAACAAATACCACCCACACATTGACATCTTTTTCTTTTTTATTTTTCAAATTTCAAATTTAGGGGCATTTTTGTCCAAAAGTGGTTAAAAGTGACGAAAACAATAAAAAATAAATCCTTGGATAAAACCAATAAACCCATAAATTTTTTGGCTCATTATGATTTCATCCTTTTTTTTTTTTTCAAACCTTTTGTATAATTTACTCATTTGTTTTTATGTTTGTGACGAAGATCTTCGATGACTAATGATGATGAACATCCAAATTTGTCTGCTATGGATGATGACGGCTTGTCTTCTGCAGGTTTGTTTTATTTATTTATTTATTCAATATTTGGTTAATGGAATGAGTTTATTTACTTACATTTTTATTTGTGTTTTGTAGATACGTAGTTGATGGCATGTGATGAAGTTAGATTTTGATGCCGTTGGGTTAAATAATTGCCCAAATCTTTGGAACATTTGGATGATATATTGCACATGCTGCAAATGCATGATTTCAGGTCTGCATCACAATTGAAGGGATTGCTTACGTATATGTTTCTACAGCCGATGGTTAAACATGCAAGAAATCATTGTCTGCTGTTTTTATTTTTTATTTTTTTAAACTGTGCCTTACTGCTATTATTCAGGATTTTACCTTCAAGATTATAGTTTGAGTTGTGTGGTTAACTGTTATTATTCTGGATTTAACCTTCAAGTAATTAAATAGTGTGAGTTGAGTGGTTACTTAATTTGTTTTCAATTACATGATACTATTTTATGTTCCATTTGTTTGGAGCATAACATTTTTATTTGAATTTTTACATTTAATTTTAATCTTTTCTCTCTTTTCAGTGATTACTTGTATTAAGTTATCATTAAAGATGTAAATTTTTTCCCGGAGCCCCAATTCCCCACGTCCCCATTCCCATTTGGGGATTTTTTTTGGGTGAAAAAATGGGGATAGGGATAGGGATGGGGATGGGAGGACCCCTCCCCATCCCCATTTTCCCATTTTCCCCACAATTATATTGAAATGGGGATAAGGATGGGGATGGGAGACAGTCCCCTATTTCCCCATTTCCCCAAACTATATATAAATATAATTATAATATATATATATATATATATATATATAGATATATATTATTCTTTGAAAACCCTAACTCCCTAAGTATATATAAACATTTTATATAAAATGTACTATGAATTTTATTTTGTATTTGTTATGGAATGTTTGTTTTTTTTAGTTTAATTTGTAAATTTTAGTCAAATGGAAAAATGAAGGAACGGAGGAAACGGGGAAATGGGGAAAAACTGGGAAAATAGGGAATTGGGGATAGGGATGGATATAGGTCCCCCCAAAATTCCTCATCCCCATTTTTCCCAAATGGGGAAATGGGGGGGATGGGGATGGGGGGACCTGTATCCATCCACATTCCCCAAATGTGCATCTCTAGTTACCATTCAATTCAAAAAATTTGAGATTTATCGCACTCTTATGCACATGTCCAATTCCAGTAGGCCTAACATTTACTCAAAACATAGTAACAAATTTAGGTGTAAAACAAATTTAGATGACAAATGCTCGAAGGACGCGATCAAACAACATCGTGATAAAATAAATTTAAATTAAAAATACTTGAAGGATATGATGTGATAAAAAAAAAAAAATGATGTAAAACAAATTTAGATGAAAAATGCTTGAAATTATATGCGGTTAATTAAAGAACTACATCGTGATAAAACTAGCTCTAGCATTATATTAAATTTCTTAACTATATGTCATCTTCGAGAATCTTGCACAAAACTTTTATGGGTTCAAAAATTTTTTGTCACTATTTGGAGGGGCTTTTGTGAGAATGTCACCGGTTTACTAATGTAAGTTTAAAAGGCACCTATTTAGGTGACCAGACAAAAATACCCTCATTCTTGTCAGTTTGCGTCTGAAGAGAAAAAAGTTGAGAGAGAGAGAACAGTGGAAAGAGAGACCTTGGGTGCAAGAAATCCGGTACTAAATCTCACGGGAAACCTGTCGGCGGTGGTGATACAGTCTTGAAATCGACGAGAAGGTGATATGATTTTCTGACGCGTTTTTGTTGTTGAAACTTTTATTTGCGTTTGATGTTGGATGTTCGTTTGATTTGATTTGTTGTTGATTAGGTTTGTTTGATTAGGTTAGGGTTTAAATTTATGAAAAAATTCTGTTGAACACGATGAAGTTCTGGGTTTTCAAGCCTTTTTCGAGCTTTTCACATGTAATCCGAGCCTTTTCCGAGCTTTTCACATGTAATCCGAGCCTTTTCCTAGCAATTTGAATAGGTTTCTGCTATTTGAATCTCTGAGCCTTTTAAAACATTTTCCGAGCCTTTTCCGAGCCTTATCATATATAATCCGAGCCTTTTACAAGCAATTTAAATAAGCTTCTGCAATTTGAATCTCCGAGCCTTTCACACTGGCTCCGAGACTTTTAAAATAGGATCCGAGCCTTTTAAAACATTGTCCGAGACTTTTAAATAGTAATCCGAGCCTTTTAAGGAATATGAATAGGTTTCTAGAATTAGAATCTCCGAGCTTTTCATATAGTCTCCGAGCCTTTTCATATAGTTTCCGAGCCTTTTAATATATTGTCCGAGCCTTTTCATATATTTTCCGAGCCTTTTCATATAGTTTCCGAGCCTTTTCATATATTGTCCGAGCCTTTTCATATAGTGTCGAGCCTTTTCATATATTGTCCGAGCCTTTTCATATAGTGTCCGAGCCTTTTCATATAGTTCCGAGCCTTTTCATATAGTGTCCGAGCCTTTTCATATAGTTTCCGAGCCTTTCATATAGTGCCCGAGCCTTTTCATATAGTTTTCGAGCCTTTTCATATAGTGTCCGAGACTTTTCATTTAGTGTCCGAAACCTTTCATTTTTATATTATTTATTTTATTTAACTAGATATATTTTTTTTATGTCAATATGCAGATGAGGAATCAACTAAAAGATTCGCTTAAAACTCCGGAGGAAGAAAGGTATTCGGGGAAAATAACTCGACATGACCATTTTGATGACCTTACAGATATCGACAACGCACTTAACAAGGTACCTGAACATCTTGCGATCGAAGAACGACGTCGGTATACTGAGTCGTGTTTTGGACACCTCCTTCGGATGGATCGTGGGATGAAGTTTTCAGCTGGCATTGTACATCGGTTGCTTATTCGCGAGTTGCATCACGATGGGCCTGAAGATGCGATGAGATTTTTGTTAGGAAGGCATTCGGTCCGGTTCTCAAAGGTTGAGTTTTGTCTAATCACCGGATTGAAGTTCGGAGAACTTCCTGACACGTCGACCTATGATATGGTAGAGAATGGCATACACCAGCGGTACTTTGAGGGTCGAGATGAGGTCGAGTATGCAGAGCTGAAAGCCGTTCTACGGATTGGTGTTTTTTCTGAGCAGTACGATGCGGTTAAGCTTTGCTTATTGTATATGCTTAACTGGATACTGATGGGGTTGGACGAGAGAGAGAAAGTTCCAGTATGGCAGTTTCGCCTAGTCGAGGACTTGGACGCTTTTGATGCGTTCCCGTGGGGTGCACACGTGTATAGGCGATCTATATACGGTTTCAAGCATGCGTTGGATGGTCGACGTAGGCGGTTTGAACAACGCCAGCGACGAAAGGGCGTTGATGTACACACCACGGAGACATATAACATATATGGGCTAACGCACGCCCTGTTGGTGAGAATTTTGAATTTGTTATTTTTTTCATATGACTTATGTATTGTATTGGATTCTTATCGTTTTTAGCTGTTTTGTAGATATTTGCTTTCGAGGTTATCCCCGAGCTTGGCAACAACGGATGTGGGAAGGGGAGGGAAATCGAGCTCTCCCCCCGATTTCTAAAATGGGAGTTGAGTACGCGACCGAGGGAGGAGAAGTTGAATAGCATTTTCCTTGAAAGTGTAAATATCTATATATATATATATATATATTATGTTCATAACTATTAGTATGTATACAATTACAATGGTCTAACTGCAATTTCAGATGTTTGCGAGGGTGAAATTGGTGCCGACGGCAACTGAGAGGGCTGAACGGTACTTCGAGGGCATTTCCCGGGGAGGCAGTTTGTATGATGCTGATCTCGGTGATATACCTGTTCCCGTCTCTGACCCCGAACGATATACAACTGCTGGAACCAGTGACACTGAGGGTCCGTCTTTCGAACCCAGTGATACGGAGGGTTCTGACTCGGACGGTCGTCATATTCGTCTTGCGAGGACTAGGCGGGTTCGATTCACGTTGCCTAGAGAGCCTCGAACTAGAGATGACTCTCGAACTGGAGATGACTCACGAGGAGGCGTTGGAGGGCAAGCAGAGGTACGTATAATTCTTTTTACCGTATTATTTAATTTCAATCGAGTGAATGGTTTTAGTACTGACAATTTCGAAATCCTTTCAGGACCGTCGGTATACTGAACTAATGGATGCGTTACGTGAGTTACAGGAGGAGGTGCGAAAGAGTAATGAGAAACGAGATCAACAGCATCAGGAGTTGCTAGATTTGATTCGAGGGCTTCAGGGTTCGACGTCGCACGCCCGTACTCGAGGTACACGGTTCGATGACCCACCCTTCGATGACCCAGACGGACACCGAGACTTCAGTCCCAGAGGGAGGACAGGTAGTCATCAGGGTGATCAGCAAGGGCCTGGTGTGACACCACGAGAGGAGGTTACTCGTGGTACTAGTGGTACTGATACAACACCTATGGAGATAGAGGAAGAACCTCAGCAGGTTTTACCAGACCAACCTGTTCATTCTCAAGAACTGGTACAGAGCACCTCCTTACAGCACACCCCTCCGGTCGATCCTGGTGCAGAGCACCCCTTCATTTATTCCACAAAGACAGAGATCCCCAGTCTCAGTGCACCCAAAGAGCTTACACCTGCAGGCGATCGACGGCGACATAGTTCCAATGTACAGCGCACCCCTACAGGCGATACAGGGGGACATAGTCCGTCAACACATCGCACCTCTGGAGGCAATACACGGGGACAGAGTTCCTCCTTACAGCTCAGCCATCCAGTGGATCACATCCTTTCTGTGGACCGGATTACCCCACCCCTTCAACGTCAGGATCGGGTTCGCAGGGCAGGTTGGCAGCAGCGGACCCCATACACTGACCCCTGTCGGCCGAAGAGGCCAAGGATTAGGCCACAACCAGCACATGTATGGGCGCCCCACGCATTGATAGATCCTGACCACCTTGCGGCGTACCAAGCCTATAAGAGGAACTCGACTGGGGAATTGTAAGTATAATCGCAAATATTACAAAAATTATTTTGTATTTTGAAACTGCTAAGTAAAACGACTTTCTTATATAACTTTTTCAAAAATTATGCAGGCGTGATGTGGATCTACTCGAGCCAGTTGGTGTCCCTTGGTTCCAACGATTTCAAACCAACAGCATGGAGTTGGAGGATACGGTATGGTCCTTACCTGAACATTGTGTATAAGATGTTTCTGAAATAGTAGAATGCTAACAATACAAAATGTTGAAATTGTCAGCATATGGACGCGTACTTGCATATTCTGCGGAAGCGTCAGAGATATTACTCCACTGTCTACGGTCCGAGGATCAACATACAGGATTCACAGTTCTATGTAAGTGTTTAATTTGTACGGCTTTTGAACATCTATTTATGTGTTTCGTACATCTTTTATCTAACGTTTTATAAATTTTCTTTGTACAGTCATGGTTATTGAATGACTGGGAGAGATTGATGGGAAGTGGGGCCGACAAACCCCGCCGCAGTTGGTCTATGTTCAAGCATCAGTGGTCCGCTGAGGACCTTGCGGTGGTACGTGGATTGGTCCTGGCAGGAACCAAACCATGGAACGAAGTTGATGTGGTCAGTGTTTTATTTACATTGTTTGAATTTGAATTTTAAATAAATTTCCCATTGATAACACTTTGTTGAAACACATACAGGTTTTGATTCCTTGCAACCTTGGACGTACGCATTGGGCACTAGCCAGCGTCGACCTCACAACAGGGAGTATTTACCTGATGGACCCGTTCAGACAGGAGGTACCATTTCGCCATAGGAAAACGCAACTCGCTTGCTTACGATATTTTTTACCGTCGATGCTGCATGCGTTGGACTTTCACGGTCGCAGACGGAGGGGCGATATGACGTATACATTGCAGAATAAGACCTTTCCACTCAACATTGTGTCTAGTGTGCCCCAACAGGATAGAGGGTATGATTGTTTAAAGATCTTATTTTATCCTAATCGGTTTTAATAACATTCAATTCTAACGGTTGTTTATGTGGTGACTTGCAGTGGTAACTGTGGTGCCCATACTTTGAGATTGATAGAGTACCTGGCAGCGAACAGGGATACGTTCGACTGGTCAGAAAACGAAATGGGCACCATCCGAGAGAAGATGGCTGTGGAGGTTTATTGTAACTCAAAGGATTGGTCTTCCAGTTAGTGATTTAGTTGATGTACATAACATTTGAGTAATGAAATGAAATTATTTTAAAAAAAAATTTAGTTGTTTGCAATTAACACTTGAACACACATTTGATATATTGAAATCCATAAACAATACAATGAATTGTAGACACTATAACAAAAGATACAGTATGGCATTAAACGAACAACCAATAAATATATCATAATAGTTCAACATAAAAAAGCATAATAACCAACGGTCTCATAACACAACTGTATCGAGCATGGTTCCCAACGTCTGGACGATGTTGGAAGACATCAAGTTGGAGACATGTTCCTCTTGTACTGCCTTGTTATGTTTGATCGCCTTCCTCAATGGCTCCATTCATTCCACGGTAGAGTCTTTCTCAGGGCACGTTTGTTTGTTGTGTCCAATTGAATGACAGATGCTGCACTTGCGACGGTATTCATCGGGAACACTTATGCTGGGACCTTCATTAACCATCGGTGGGTTGGAGCACCGCCTGCTATTATGTCCTGATTGTCCACATCTTCTACACGACTGTGTGGTTGTCCTCTCCGAAGACGAGGCATGTCGACCCTCCATCGGGCGACCTGATTGTCTCTTCGACTTTGGATTTAAAACCACCCGAGATGCGATGTCGGATGGCACTACCCATGAAGAAGGATGGCCAACAGGCATAATAGGAACCGAGTATGCATCAATAAGTGTCTCTCTCTTGTAGTAGTCCGCACACAGAGATGTGAAATCCAAGTTTCGCTCCCTACAACAATGAAAACAATGAGATTCACGAACCCAAATAATATAAATCGTTAACTGTAACATCTCATGTACCTTGCCGCTGCGAGTGCATGAGAACATGGGAAATGGTCCATTTGGAATTTGTTGCATGTGCAAGTCTTCAAGTGTAAGTTAACCGTCCATTGGTTTCCCTTCAATTTGACGGAGAATATGTTCCAGTCAACTGGATTTACGGTCATATAATTGCACTTCTCGACACGTTTTAGGATCACAAGATGTGCTGCGTCGGTCAGTTGATGACGCATGGACCGTGCAGCTGCATGACGATCGTGAAACCACTTTTGTAGCATATTCCTAATGAACTCCGCCAGTGTCATCATTGGCAGTTGCCGTGCGAATTTTAGGCATGAGTTTATGCACTCAGCAACATTTGTGGTCATCAGCCTGTACCTTCTTTGGGGACAGTGTACGCGAGACCACTTGTGTGGACTGGCAGCAATGGCATATTCGAATGCACTCTTGTGCAGCCTATGTAACTCCTCCATGTGCCTGTTATAATTGAATTCACTGTACGTCCTAGCTGCTGAATCCATTATGTCGGCAACATCCTTTCTGTGGAATCGCTTCTTCATATTTTCACCAAAATGCCAGCAACATATAGTATGGGTTGCATAAGGGAACACTTTAGAAATCCCCGCTTCAATGCTTGCATGGCGATCGGAAATGAAAACCAGATCATCTATATGACCAAGGGCACCCCTCAAGCATTCCAAAAACCACTCCCATGAAAGGTTGTTTTCTGAGTCACCGTACCCAAAAGCAATTGGATACACCTGTTCGTTTCCATCTTGTGCAGTTGCAACAAACATTGTACCCCCGAATCTTCCCTTCAAATGGGTACCATCAACTGCAATCACAGGACGCATACACCTCCGAAAACCTCTAATTGAGGACCCTAACGACATGAAAAAGTACAAAAATGTATCATCGTCTGCGCATTGTAAGTCGGTGATTGTGCCAGGATTTTGCTGTTCCAAAACGTACGCAAACGATGGTAACAATTTGAAACTTTCTTCATGCGTTCCATAGGTCAAGGACAATGCATATTGCAAGGCATCATGTGCCTTACTGTACATGACTTGGATGCCATACATTGTTTTCATATCGGCGATTATGTCCTTCGGACGCATGAGACGACCATCATGTTGTTGAAGTCTAGGTGCAATGACTTCTCCGATTATGACTGCACTAGCTTGTCGGTGGCGACGGTGAACCTCCTCCAAAGGACAACTGTGTTGGTTGACAAAACTTCTGACTTGGAAGTAAGTCCCTTCATCTCTCCTCACCGCTCTTAATTTCCACGTACAGTTGTCAATGATGCAAACTAGATGTAACGTTGTCTTATTAGACCTTTTCACCTTCCATTCAAAGTTCTCCCGCATTGAAAAAAGGCCAACTAGCCTCTTCAAATCCTTTTTACTCGGGAAAAATTGACCTTTATAAATCATGCATGTAGGTTCTTGCGTTGCCAAGGTGCTGTTTCTACCAATACCAAACAAGTATGAATCTGCTCCGGGAATAACCCATGTTATCGTATTATCAGAATCAGATACAGTTATATTATGTCGGACCTCGGAAGTCCCAGGCATATTTGGTACAGTGCAACTAACTCCTCGTACATGTCTTCCTTGTGTTTAAATTTGTGTACGCTCTTTATCCACATTTTCTAAATCATCTACCTGTTCATTATTTGCCTCATTATCCACCTCATGGTACTGCTCAATTCGACAATCAAACACATCGCCAAATTGAGGTTCAACTACTTGGTCAACCACTACCGGTGGGACACCACACATGTTTTCCCCACTTTCGGCGAAACTCCTTTGGGGATATAGTTGGTTGCTACCGCTAAAGGATCCAAATTGTTGGGTATTTTCAGGAGGAGGAATATCATTCCCTATCACATCTCCAGGTGTCCTCTGAGTTAGACTTACACATACTTGAGGGATCACCCGATCTTCCCCTAGCATAAACTGAACATCATCGTTATTTCTTATAAATGTACGACATGTACTGCCAAGAACGATTGATACTGATGCCAGATCAAAATTGAATTTGTTTACATCATACTTCACAATGGTATGCATGATTGCCACCAATTCTTCGTAAGTCATATTCTTTGACACATACATTCCCTTGTTATCGGATCCAACAAACCTCTGACTTCCGTCGGGTAGTTGCTCCCATTGACCGTTGTAAGATATTACTATTCTAACCCGATTCATGATGCTGTCAAATTAATCAAAACTATTAATAAAAACTCAGGAGTACAAAATATTTTCATAAATTACATTTACAAAGGCTCGGGTGAGGATATTTAAAAGGCTTGGAGAACACTAGCAAAGTCTCGAAGAATACATGAAAGTTTCGAAAAAGACATTTTTGGTCTCGAAAAAGTCTTTAAAAGACTCGATTAGTAATTCAATAAAAAGTCTCGGAGAAGACCTAACAAGGCTCGATTAGTGATTATTTGAAAAGTCTCGGAGATAACTTGAAACGTCTCGGAGAAGACTTGAAAAGGCTTGATTAGTGATTTTTGAAAAGTCTCGTAGATGATATGAAAAGGCTCGGAGAAGACATGAAAAGGCTCAGAGAAGACATGAAAAGTCTCGATTAGTGATTTTTGAGAAGACATGAAAAGGCTCGGAGATGACTTGGAAAGGCTCGATTAGTGATTTTTGAAAAGTCTCGGAGAAGACATGAAAAAGCTCGGAAAAGACTTGAAAAGGCTTGGAGAAGACTTGAAAAGGCTCGATTAGTGATTTTTGAAAAGTCTCGGAGAAGACATGAAAAAGCTCGGAGAACACTTGAAAATGCTCGAATAGTTATTTTTTAAAAGTCTCGGAGAAGACTTGAAAATGCTCGGACAAGACATGAAAAAGCTCGGAGAAGACTTGAAAAGGCTCGATTAGTGATTTTTGAAAAGTCTCGGAGAAGACTTGAAAATGCTCGAATAGTTATTTTTTAAAAGTCTCGGAGAAGACTTCAAAAGGCTCGGACAAGACATGAAAAAGCTCGGAGAAGACTTGAAAATGCTCGATTAGTGATTTTTGAAAAGTCTCGGAGAAGACATGAAAAAGCTCGGAGAAGACTTGAAAATGCTCGAAGAAGACTTGAAAATGCTCGAATAGTTATTTTTTAAAAGTCTCGGAGAAAACTTCAAAAGGCTCGGAGAAGACTTGAAAAGGCTCGGACAAGACATGAAAAAGCTCGGAGAAGACTTCAAAAGGCTCAATTACTGATTTTTGAAAAGGCTCGGAGCAGACATGAAAAGGCTCGGACAAGACATGAAAATGCTCGATTAGTGATTTTTAAAAAGGCTCGGAAAAAGGTGACAAAGTCTCGGAGATCCATAATTGTCACAATGAAAATGTGAACAAATGAAAAGAAGTATTTACACGAAATATTACCTTGTTGTAATGAAGCACGTCCAGTTGTTTGGATCTTGAACTTTTATTTGTATTGAGAGAGAGATAGATAGAGAGAGAGAGAGAGAGAGAGAGAGAGAGAGACTAACCCCGTTATCGTTTTTGTTGGAAGTGTGGAGAGAGAACCAGACAAACACAATAACATAAATGATTATCTAAGGGCAATTTTGGTAGTTCACCATAATAGGTGCCTTTTAAACTTAAGTTATTAAACCGGTCATAGAGTCACCAAATGAGTTGGAAAAGGTGATACTTTCCACCATTTCCACCATACATAAATGGTAAATTATAGAAATAGAAAGAAGAAAAACTTCGACAATTCAAACCTCATATTGGATAATAGAGATTACTTAAATACCATGACCAATGTTTCGGTTATTTACAATTCGAGAGCGACAAATTCTTTCGCTAACAGCCTTGCTAAGAAGGCTTCTCGGTCTCTTCTTGATAGGGTGGATTGGAGCTTAGATTAGTTTTTGTTCCTGATGTAGCTGGTTTTGTGTTGCGGCCTGTTTGTGTGTTTTGAGTGCTGGCTCTGTTTCTTGCTTTGCCTGTGTTGGTTTGTTTTTGCTGTTCTTTTTGAGCGTTTTTGTTTGCAGTCTGTTTAGGTCTGCTTATTTTTGGTGTTTGTTGGTGCCTTTGCGGCTCTTGTCCTGTGTCTCTAGCCTTTTGGCTCTTTAATATATTCTCCTTTTCAAAAAAAAAAAAATATTCATGTTCAAGGGTTCCTCCTTCCTTAACAGTGGTCATTACACCGGCTGGATCAAAAACACATACAAACCAAATGCCAGGTATATTAGATGCATGTACTTCTTCGTCACAAGGCTCCCAAGCTCAGATCAAATAATGCTCCAAATAATTCAGATATAGAACCACATGCAATCCTAACCAAAACCATAATGACAACATAAATCATAAAATTCATAAATACCAAAATATGTGAAGTCAAAACCAAAACTATCACACAGAGTGGGAGCTTACAAAATTCATTAACGAAAAAACTAGTACAAAGTTCAACGAGCAAACGACCTAAAGAAATTATAAAAATTATATATAACGTATCAAAGTCTATCTCTTTATTATATTACCATTTTTTTTATTAGATATCAATTACAGGTCTTATATCATTGAAGTTTAGAGTACATGGTAGACATAAATATATCAATTTATATGAGAATTTATTTTATTTTATTATATATATATATATATATATAAGATCTGCCTATAATAATATTATTATTTTTTTAAAAATTGGACTTATCTAAGGAGGAAAAGCATCACAAGCGATCATATGCTTGTAATAATAATAAGTTAAACAGTATAATAATTGTAAGATTAAATATAAATTCAATTTATAATTCAATAAGAAAGTAAATCAATTGACAGGATCAGCTATTTATGACTAAGATTTTACTACATGGACAAATGTATAAAATTATTCCTCTCTTTTTTAGCTAAAAGAATCAGACCATCGAACATTGGGAAAGATCAAGGAGCAAAATCAAAACCATCTCAAAGTGGGAGCTTACAAAATTCATAAACGAAAAAACCAAGTAACAAAAAAGATCAATGAGCAAAACGACCCAAAGAAATTATACAAATTTTTAGGTCAAACCATTCAAAATATCCGAAAAACAAAACTGAGGAGCCGTTGACAACCAAGAACAATATATACTTGTTTATATAACATAAACTAAAATATGGAGACTATGAACAGGATAAACCAAATGATGAGAGAGAAAGTAAGAGAGAGAAGGTTTGGTGAGCAAGAGCAGGGAGACAGAAAAGACTTCAGATCAAGCTTGTTCTCCATTTTTATTGACAATCTTCATCCTAAGGTAGACCAAATTTGTCTATGAGAAATCTTTAAACCACATGAAAAGGTGAGGGATGTGTTTTTTTTTTTACTAGGAACAGCTTAAGAGGGTGCAGATATGCTTTCATTAGGTTTGAATCGAGGGAAGAAGCGGAAAAGGTGGCGAAGAGAACAAATGGTATGCATGCATATGGCCTACCAATAGTATCGAAACTGGCTTCTTTGGGCTGGAATAACAGAGAGGCAGACAGGTTCAGATTAAGGGAATCAAACCATACAACATCAGCAGTGTTTAGGAGGCATACTTTTTCTCAAACGAATCGAACCTTCGCTGAGGTTCTAAAAGGGGAACAAAGCTTAAATCATGGCACATAGAATGTTAAGGAGGAAAGGACCATCAAAATGTCATGGAGCAGCAAGTCAGGCGACAAGGACTGGCTTAGGAAATGTGCAGTGGGGGTAATGAAAAACTTCTTGATAATAGCTACGGTGAATGCAAGGTTGTCCTTCAGAGATATTCCTTTTTTCGCTTGATATGTAGGTGATAAGAACATCTTTTGGTTCTTCGAAACGGAAGCAAACAGAGAAGGTTTCATCCAAAACAAGTTCTTTTGGGAGGACTGCTTCTCATCCATGAGTGAAGGCTCTGAATTCTTTTGTGTTCATACTTGCTTAGCTTGGATTAATGTTATGGGGATGCCATTGAGTCACTAGTGCTCACCTTTCTTTACAAAACTGGGACGGACGTTAGAGGTTCCATTACTATTAGATGAGGAAACATCATCAAGAAGGAGACTAGATATAAGAAGGATTCTGATCTCATGCTCCCTAGATCAGCCTCTAGGAAGCCGCATTCTGGTTGAAGATGGCGTTCACAGCTTCTTGCTCAAAGTTGAGGAGGATTCGGAGCCGGTGGAAGTGCCATAGGTGGAAGACTTTCTTAGTTTGAAGAAAATTTTTCCAGCGGCAAGCTAGCCTGAATTTCTAGTTATGGAAAAATCAGATGGAACCTAAGGTGATGTGGTAGGTGAAGTTCCCCCTTTGAACATGGTTCTTTTTGGTAACAATATGAACGAGGACGGAGAAGGCAGCTGGACCAAGGTGTTAAAAAGATAGACCAAAAAAGAAAAAAAAGACTTAGTTCAATCACAAGAAAAGCCAAGTCAAAAGAGTAGGTGAGGTTTCGAAACACAATGTTACCAAAATTGTAGATGGGACAACAATCACTAGTAGGGATGAGATGATTCAAAATGGCATGGACAAAGGCAAGCAAGCATGGGTGCGCAAACCTAAGCCTAAACCCAAGTGCATTTCTTCTAAAAATGCCAAGCTGATTTTAGAAAAAAGAAGTCAACTTGACAGAGAAGCCTATAATGGGGATGACAACTCTACATCTTCTGATGAAAATCAGGAAATAGGCTTTTTCTCTGATTCATGCAGTTTGAAATGTGAAAGCTCATGACAAGTTCAAAAAGTGGTCAGGAGGGAGAAAGTGAGGGGCTTTGGACAATGGGCCAAATGAGGAATTGGGCTCGAAGGTAGACAAGTTAGCTTGGACCAAGTCTACTTCCTCTTTCTTAGCTTCAGATAATAGCCCAAGTAGTAATTCTATGAAGTCTCAAAGTGCTAAGACGGTTCAACATTTTGAGGAAGATCCTCCAGACTCCGTTTCATATGCAGAACAATCTCAAGAGGATCCAGTTTGTGACTTTATAGAAGGAGATATGGGTAGAGGGATGTAGAAAGTTCTTACACGAAGGGATGATTTGATTTCGGTTGTGCTCAACATAGAGAATGAAAAAGAGGTGAATGTGCCAAAAGGAACTGAAGTTTTAACTGTCAGCAGACCTCAAACTTCTAACATCTCAAAAAAAAGGCAGAGGTAAGAATAAGAACTATGCCAGTTAGAGACATGGAATGCAAACAAGGAAATCAGCGATCAAAGAAAAAGAGAATCAAGGTGATATGAGGGTTGAAGTAGTAGACACAGAAGGTTTTAGCAAAACATGGTCATTGGAAGAGGAGATAGCCAGGGTTATAGAGACGAGGGCGACTCTAGGAGTGAATTTCAAAGGTAAAGAGAAACACATCAGTGATGAGATAGTGCGAAGAGAAAGAGAAGTGGAAGAAAGGATGAGAAACTCAAGAAAGACTGCGAATCAAAAAGAAGAGAATTTAGGTGAGACAGACATCGAAGTTGTGGACACTGAAGGCTATAACAAAACGTGGTCATTGAAAGAAGAAGTAGCTAGGATCATAGAAACGGGGGTAGCTTTGGGAATCGACTTCAACGGAAAGGAGAAGCTCATTGGTGAAGAAGTCATGAGACGTGAGAAAGAGGAGGAGGAAAGGATAAGGAATACAAACATTCGTTAGTTTTTTTTTTTGCCTCAACTCGTTTTTTTTTTTTTTTTTTTTTGGTTTCAGCTGTTTTATGATAGTTATCTCATGGAATATTAGAGGCCTTGGGAAAGCGGAAAAACATAAGGTGGTGAGCAGTTTAGTGGACACTTTTAAACCCATGATTCTTTTAATCCAAGAAACCAAGTTGAAACCTTGTGATAACAAAGTTATCAGATCTTTGGGAGGGGCTGTTCTTAACAAAAGTATCAGTGTGGATGTGATAGGCTCCTCAGGCGGTCTGCTTTCTCTACGGAATGATGATTTGTTCAAAGTCAAAGCGTGTATCTTAGACAGAGGTTGTATTATTTTGGTGGGTGAGCTGACATCGTTGAAGAAAGAGGCAGTTTTTTGCAATGTCTACTCTGACAAGTTGGAGGGCGACAGGAAACAGTTGTGAAATTTTATCCTAAATACCCAGTCCTCGCTTCCTGGTCCCTGGTGCATTGGAGGAGACTTCAACTCTGTTATCGACCCCTTCGAAAGGATTAGGGCTGGTTGTAATATGGGATCGACATGAAATTTTAATTAATTTATTTTGAAAGCCAAGGTAGTGGATTTACCTCTTCATGGTATGTTGTTTACATGGACAAATTTGAGAGATAGGGCCGATTGGGTTAGATTGGATCGATTTTTAATTTCTCCAACGATGTTGTTGTGGTTTCCAAATTTTGAGTAAAGAGGTTTGTCGTGTAGCTTATCCGATCATAATGCAATAATCATCTGCGAAACTTCAAAGGATTGGGGATCTACGCCATTTCGTTTCTACAATTGGTGTATGGATGACAAAAACATGATGATGGAAGCCATCAAAGGGTGGCTTGAATGTAAGGTTAGAGGTTCATCAGGGTATACGATTGCGGCAAAGATGAAGGTAGTTAAAAATTGCCTTAAGCATTGCTGTATTTCTAAGAAGAGGTCTTGCTTTTCATTGAAGGATCAAGAGTTAAAACTGTCTGAAATTGACAGCAGAGCTATTGTAGAAGGATGGACTGAATTTCTGAGGCTAGAAAGATTAAAATTTTTAGAGGATGCTTGGAAGGGTCTTGGATTGGAAGAACAAATGTGGAGACAAAAGTCGAGAGTTCAATGGCTAATGGAGGGCAATAAAAACTCAAGATTTTTCCATATAGTGGCAAATAGGAGAAGAAGGAACAATCTCATAAGCGAATTATCTTTCAATGGGATTCTCTGCGCTGACCCACAATCAATTAGGAAAGGAGTGTTTGATCACTTCAAGGAGCATTTTCAGAAAGTGCACTAACAACGGCCTTCTATCAAAAGATGGAACATTAGGAGGTTGTCGGCTATTGAGAGGGAGATGTTAGAGGAGGACTTTAGCAAGGAGGAAATTTGGGAGGCGTTGAACAATTGTGATGGGGACAAAACTCTTGGTCCCGATGGAATAAATTTGAATTTTGTCAAAGAAAATTAGGAAATAATCCAAAAGGATTTCATGATATTTGCTCAGGAGTTCCAAAAGTCTGGATCATTCATTAAAGAGATAAACCACACTTTCATTTCAATCATCCTAAAAAATAAAAATCCCAAATCAATTGGGGATTTTAGACCCATTAGTCTAGTTAGTTCTCTTTACAAGGTGCTATCAAAAACTCTAGCGAATCACATAAATAAGGTGATGAGTTTGATTATTAGGGAACACCAATCAACTTTCATCAAAGGTCGATAAATTATTGACAGTTTCATCATTGCGAAAGAAATTATCTAAAAGTTGAATAAGGAAACTGAAGGGGGTTTGGTGATAAAATTGGATTTTGCGTAGGCTTACGATAGTGTCGATCACCATTTTCTTGATTCTATGATGGAAAGAATGGGGTTTGCTGATAGATGGAGGAGTTGGATAAGAGAGTGTATTGCAAGTCCTTAAATGTCGGTTTTGGTGAATGGCAGTCCTACAAATTAATTCAAAATCAGTCGAGGTTTACGTCAATGAGATCTGCTATCTCCGTGCCTCTTCAACATAGTCGTGGAGGTTTGATCTTTATGTTCCAAAGGGCTATCGACCTTAATTTGGTAAGGGGATAGAATTTTGGCGGTAGTGACACTCACATTACGCACCTCTAATTCGCCGATGATACGATGATATTCATCAAACCAGAGGAGAAGTATCTGTGTAACTCCAAGAGAATTCTCAGATGTTATGAGTTGGTCTCAGGATTGTGGATAAATTATCACAAATCGTGCATTGCAAGAGTGGGCAAAAAAGAGGTGCTCAACTGAAATTGGGCAGACTTTTTTCAGTGCAACAGTACCACTTCCTATATCATATCTCAGTTTCACACTCGAGGCCAGCCCTTGTTCGAAGGCCTTTTGGTCGTTCTTGGTTGATGAAATTAAAAAACGATTGGTTCCATAGAAGAAGAAATTCCTATCAAAGAGCGGAAGGGTGGTCCTTATCAAATCCGTGCTCTCAAGCATTCCCACCTATTATATGTCGGTCTTCAAAATTTCGGTTGGGATAGCTCAAACGATCGAAATAATCCAATGAAGTTTTCTATGGGGTGATGGTCTTCAAAAAAAGAAACTTCATGCTGTTGATTGGGTTTTGGTTTGCTGTAGTAAACAAAAATGAGGTCTCGGGATTGGGATGATCATTGACAAAATAAAGGTTTGCTTGCCAAATGGATTTGGAGGTATGGAAATGAAGAGAAAGCTTTGTGGAGAATAGTTATATATGCCAAATATGGGGTGGATAGGAGTAATCTTCAATGGAGCTGGCAGACTTCCTCATCTCCTTCCTATTTTGTGAAGGTTGTGGCAAAGCTTTTTTAGGAAGGGTCAAGCTCTGTGAAATTCTGAAGGACGGTCTGCAGGTGGTAATTGGTAATGGGCAGAGAGCCTTATTTTGGACCAAAATTTAGACTGATATGCTGTCTCTTATGGAGTCCTTTCCCCGTATTTTTGCTCTCTTTAAATAAGAAGGGAGCAATAAAAGAATTTAGCAATTGGAGTGGTGATCAGTGGTCATGGAATATAGTGTTGAGAATTGCTCTCTTTGGTTGAGATGGAGCAGCGGAATGCTCTCATCACCCTCTTCAATTGCATTCATGTTTGGAGGCTATGCAACGACACTTTGGCCTCGTTGTTTTCTCCTTCAGGTCTCTTTACAGTGGGGTCTTTTCGTCAAGCCATCAAAGAAGACAACACTCAAGACTCAAAGGATGCCAAGTTTGTTTGGGAAGGGATTTGTCCCCCAAAGATGGAATTTTTTATGTGGAAACTTTTAAAACAGAGAGTGATGGTCAAAGAGGTCTTGTGTAAGTTTGGTATGAACCAGTTCACTGACAAAAACTGCCCTCTCTGCAACCAGGTAGAGGAAACAAGTAATCATTTTTTCTTTCATTGCAAGTGGTCTTGAAGGTTATGGTCAGGTTGTATGCAGTGGTGGGATGTGAAAAGCTGCGTTTCCCGTTCGGTTATGGATTGGAAGAATGGTTAGTCCAGCCTTTGTCCTTCACCAAAGAATACTAGAGTTTGGAATTCTCCTTTCTTTGTAGTGGTGTGGGCTATATGGGTAGTTCGAAACCAAGTTGTGTTCAAATATGAAGATATTTGCTAGGTAAAGGTCTTTGATTTGGTTCAGTTTAGAGTTTGTCAGTGGTTCAAACATTATGCGAAAGGGTCCACTGATCCGATTACCTCTATCCTCCTAAATGTCAAAGACTTATGTGTGGAATCGGTTACTAGGAAAGTCTCTACGAACATGGCTTGGATCCCCCCTTCTTCCAATCGCCTAAAATTCAATGTTGATGGGTTAGCCAAAGGCAAACCAGGCCCTGTAGGGATATGGGGGTTTTAATAGACTCAGCTGGCAAGGTGTTGTGTTTATTTTCTCTTCGTGTCGGTATTCAAGACTCTAATACTGCTGAAATATTAGCCATCGAAAAAGCTTGCCAACTCCTTGCTTTTAACCCATTTTTGGAGGGTCGAAGTCTTAATGTTGTTAGCGATTCCACGACGGCAGTTTCTTAGGTTAAAGGTGAAGGCTTGCGTAGCTTTAATCACGTGAGGCAGATTTACAACATCTGAGGCCTCTTTAACGGTTTACAGGACTCAAACATTTACTTCAATCCCATAAGTTCCAACTCCTTTGCGGACACTTTAGCTAAAATGGGCTTGAGCTTGGCTGAGGATTTCATTGAATGGGGAGATATTTACTGTAGCTGATGGTTTTTAGTTTGATTTTTTTCTTTTTTTTCCTTTGGCTTTCACCGCTAGTGTTGTGTGTTTCTGGCGTGCTTTCTCCTTTTGCTTGGTGTTTCCTTCTCTTGTTCTCTGTTTTGATATATGACCTATCTTTAATAAAGCCTCTTTATGCCGTTCCAAAAAAAAAAAAAAAAAAAAACATAAACTAAAATATTTGTTTAATTACCTAAGTAGTAAGACAATAACTTATTTATAAATCATAATTACTAATAAAGGACTGACATGCTTCAACATTTATTTTTTGTAATATGGAGGATAGGTTTTGTCTTCGCTGTTAGGTGTGTTATGGGTGGCCTTTGAACTGGAATTGTGAGAGGGTGGTTTTGTTTTGATCATGAGTGTGAGCCTCAGCACCGGCTTTAAGGCCATGATAAGCATACACAGGAATCTCCATTTATGTGTTTAATTACTTTATGAATTTCAAGTATGAACCGATGTTGTTGTTGTTGTTTTTTTTTTATTTATTTTTTATTTTTTTTAAATTACTTAAATTAGCCAAAAAAAATGTTATTTAATTCATGATCAACATAGAACAAGAATGCTAGCAAACTAGAAAATATAATTTCCATAAATTAACTAACCTCATAGATGACAAAAATCTGGTGAGCTATGAAAGAGATACGGGGATGGAGAAGAGAAACATGACGATTCTACTGACTCAGCTCCACGTTGTTCTTTTTGGTTCCTACAATTTTGTTGATTGATACTGACTTTTATGCAAAAAAAATTTCTAGTTGCTGCAATTTGATAGCTATGAACAATGTTCCTTTTTTTTTTGTTCAGCTTTACTGTGGGAGCAAAAAAGGAATGCGATTTTTTTGAGAGAGAGAGAGAGAGATTCATGTATGGATTGTAACACTCCAAAACTCAAAGAGTAATTAAACACTTTGATATGGAATGTTCTATCATAAACTATAAATTAATGGACTGAGATCCCCTTCTCATCTAATTTATGCTCAGCTTTTAATAATCCGTTGACACATAGCAGACAAGCAAAACAAGGGCTGAGATCAGTTTTCTTTATTTTTTTTTCTCTCTCTTTCCACTTATCGCTTATTTTTCTTTAGTTTTTTTCTCTCACTTTCTACTGATTGGTTACTTTTCTTTATTTTTTTCTCTCTGCCTCTTCTCACTTAACTAACATGTTTACAATTCTACAATCTCTAATTACTTATAACTTATTCATTTTCCCTCTTTCTCTCTTTCTTTGATCATCTCTGTTCAAGCTCTATTGTTCTAGGATTTTATTTTCTCAAATAATAAAATTCTCTCTTGCATTTCCAATGCTTCTTGTTTTGGTGTTTATTAAACGTTATTTCTAAGTCTAAAAACTGAAATGTGCCCTGCCAAAATCAATCAAAGCTACATCTAAAAAGCTGGTTTTAGATTAAAAAAACACAAATTGTTGTTCTCATTATTTTTAACTTCTTCTCTCAGCATTAGTTGAAAAAAAACTTCTTTCACTCAATAGTATTTGGTTTAATCTCAGACTCATTTAATGAATCTGTATTTTTCTCTAAAAAAGAAATCAATTTGTATTTCAATGGCCAGATCTACACTTCTTCATCAAAGGCAAACTTGTGGAAAGCAAAATCAATCACAATCAAGCTCTGCTCATCTCTTTCTCCATAAGACTCATAATCTCCAATTGGTTGATGAATAAGCCACAAAACCCAACCACTTGCAATTTGTTAATGAAACCCAGATCACAAAACCCAGAATCGACGAATAAGAATTATTATTTTTTGAACTGCACTACTTTATTACACAAAAACAAAGGCAATAGGCTAAACAAAGCCAGCCAAAACAAAAACCAACAAAAGTCAAAACTACAAGAGCCCTCCATTCAGGCAAACACAGGATAGGTGTCCTAATTCAATCGTCACCGGAGAAAGATATTGTAAACGTTGTAAGGTGAGAAGAGGAGAAAAATTATTTGATTGGTATTCTAATTCAATCGTCACCAGAGCAAGGGATTGTGATCGGAGTTAGGGATTGTAAAGGTTGTAAAGTGAGAAGAGGGGAAATATTTAGACGAGGAAAGAAGTCAGGAGAAAGAGAGAGAAGAATATAGAGAACTGATCAAAGCAATCAGTAGAAAGTGGGAGAAAAAAATAAAGATAAATAAGCAATCAGTGCAAAGAGAGAGAAAAAAAATAAAGAAAAAAGATCTCAGCCCTTGTTTGGCATGTCTGCCACGTGTCAACAGATTATTGAAAGCTGAGTATAAATTAGATGAGTATGGGATCTCAGTCCTAAATTAATTCACCAAAGAAAATTAATAATTATAAAATACCTCCAAATAAATCATTCTCCAATGAAAATATATCTCTAAATAAATCCAATAATAAGGACCAAATCGATCTAAAGGAAATTAAAACAATTCCAAGGACCTAAAATTCAAATTCCAAGTAACAAAACAAAGAGAGTCGTTACATAGAATCTCAATCACTTCCAACTCCAATTCTATCGCCCAAGCGGTAAGCTTCTAAGAATCTTTGTCTGCAAAATGTTAAATGATAAGGGATGAGCTGTCAACTCAATAAGTATTGCATAATACACAATTGAAAACATTTATAACAAATACCAAAAGCTTTTAAAGAGTACATAAAAGAAAAATTCAAACATTCATATGCAAGTAAACTTGTAAAAGTAACATTTGCATTGTACGATATCGATTAATAATATTTCATAAAAATAAGCTCAAGTACGTCAAGTAGTGTCACCAATGCCCCCGGTGATCGAGCCATTTACATTTCAGAAATTGGTACAAAACCAAAATCATAACATTTCATTTTTAACACGCGCTGCATTTACATTTTCACTAGTGATCACCATTTCATTATATTTCATTTACTACTAATATTGAGCTAAAACATTACTTTCAAAATATTTATATAATAATACATTTGCATTACTAAAGCACAAAAGAAACGAAACGTATAAACTTTTAAACAGGCATTCAAGTAAAGACAAACTCATTTAAAGAATTGGATAAATAACGTGCAAGTAAAGAATATATAAGCAGAACAAATATGAGTTTACATAAGTATAAGCATATATATATATATAAATCATTTCAGTACATAATAATATAATAATTAAATTTGTTTCATAAGAATTTTTTTTTTCTTTTTGCAACCACATAACTTGGAAGATAGCAAGTTTAAGGCTTCACTAACAATATTGGGAAGTCACAAGAGGAGCCTAACCATTTAGAATAATAATCCTTTAACCAAATTACCCAAATAAAAGAAATCTAACTCCACTTCTTAAAAGAAAATACATTTTTATTCATTCTTAGGTATAAATTCCAGAAAACAATTTTTAGTGCTCACACGTTATTGGTTCAACAATCTTAAGGGCCTCAAAAATTTCTAAACTTAGTCGGTACACTCCACAATCAGATTACTAACTTCCCTCTAAAAATCAGAATTTTATCAAACACCAATAAATTTCTATAATTTTCTAAGCAGACAAGGGTCAATCTTGACAGAGTAAATTTCGATCCTCCAACCAGATTTCGTATCAAAGTTTAATAACCCTACAATCCTACAGACCATGAAAAATTCCAAAATTTTATTTAGAGACTAAAATACCAGTAATGTACCCCTACACCATAAATCATAATTTAATCTATCTCCGTTTGTGAATTAAAATTCCAACAATACCAATAGCTCATGATTGTCACCCTAAATATTATGTCTTAAACATCAAATATACCCACAAAATTAAAATACTTTTATATAACTAAAATTCATGAAAATTTATATTTTGATTCAATTATGTCTCTACAACCAAAGTAGCAAAAATCAGACTTAAATACATCTCCAATTTCAATTTAAAATTACTCTAATACAACAAGGCCAGTTTGATGATTCAGAAAATTTGCATATGTAACCGATTTAGAATTAAATTCTCTCAAAGATAAGCAGCACCAAAAATCCTGAAAATTATAAATCCAGTTAATATAAATATCTAATATTCTCATACCAAAATTTACCGTTAACTGCAACCTACAAATATAATTAAAATATCAATATCAGTAAAGACCAACTATCACTTTTAGTCATGCAACTACTCACTCTAGTCTTACATTCTTCACTAACAGTGAAGCCAAATTTTGATATGCAAACATTTGCCGTAAAGTAGAAGCTAAGGTTCAATATTTTAATGTGAAGCCAATCAATCTATACAAATAGTCTAGAAATAACTCACAAGATGATAAAAAGAAAATGATGAGAGAGAACGGTAGAGAGAGATACTATTGCTTCTATGGTAAGGATAGCAGTAGGCAGTCAGATGGGTCGGAGTAAGCTGGTAAGGATTTCAAGGAGAAGCTGGTCTCAGTATTCATCAACAACTTAAACCCTACGATGGATTCTTTGGGTTTATGGGCCATTTTCAAGCCGTTTGGAAGAGTTAGAGATGTCTACCTTTCTCCCAAAACATATTCACGAAGGAGTTGCTATGCGTTTATCAGATTTGGGACACTGGAGGAGGCAAGCAGGATGGCTACAATGACAAATGGAATGCATGCTTATGGATGGCCAATATCAGCGAAAGTGGCGGAATATGGTTGGAACAAAACAAGTTCAGTATTGGAGAAGAAGATGTACATGGATGGTAGGCAAAATTTCATTGGAGGGAATATAGGTATATTCAATGGAGAGCCTTATATTTTTAAAGGAAAGCAATCTTTTGCGACAGTTGTAAAAGAGGTTTGTGCTAACACTTGTGGTAGTTCTGATCAGCTGGGGTGTCTTGAGATGTCGTGGAAGATTCAAAATGAGGCAGAAGAATTGCTAGCGAGAAACGCGATCAAGGTCTTAAGGGATTTTTTTGATGTTAATTTAGTTGAGTTGAAGCTAGAAACTAGATGTTTTGCTTTTACCTCAACTTATCTGGGTGGTAAAAGTGTAGTATGGACTTTTGAATCAGAGATGGATAAAGATGGTTTCATACGTAACAGATTTTTTTGGAGTGACAACTTTATCTCTATGTCCATATGGAGTGAATCTTCTGTATCATTGGACAGACCTAGGTGGTTAGAAGTATATAACGTCCCTTTACATTGTTGGTGTAAAGACTTCTTCACTGAAGTTGGGGGACAAGCAGGGGAAACAGTTTGGGTAGAAAATAGCACTATAAGAAGAGAAAGAATCGATAGAGGTAGAATCTTAGTTCTTGTTCCTTTTGAATTTCAAAAGGACCGAGAGGTCGTTGTTAAGTTTGGTGAAAATTCATTTTTGGTAAAGATTACGGCCTCACCGGAATCGGTCTCTATGGACTGGATTACTCTTCATTTGGCCTTGAAACCAGTGCTCAAACACCGTGAGTCAGAAGTGGAAAGGTCTCTTTTCACTAGACCAATGAATGTGAACAGTCCAATTTCAGAGGAAAGGGGACAGTTGGACCGAGATAAGGTGTCAATAGCGAGGGACTTTTGGGTTCCAGAGAAGACAAAAGAGGGTTAGTCTGACAGGTGCTTTCCATAGTTAAGGAAGGTAAAGGGATCAAAGAACCTTCTTTTGAGAAAGAAAGAGGACAGAAGAGAATGGGAGATGCAAAAAGATCTTTTTTGAAAAAGGAAATGGTGGCTGGATACATAAACCAAAATCTATGTGGCATCCAAATATTAATGCAAGCTTATGTATTGGCAAGAGAAAGCAAATTAACCAGATAAGGAGCAGTTCTAGTCTTTTTGATACTGAGTTAATTAGTGATTCTTTTTCGAATAATCACTTCTTTAGAGGGGAATGTTCTATTCAAAAGGTTGGTGAAAAATAGGTTGGGCATGGGCTCAATAGGCTGCTTGTTGGGCCTTAAAGAAATGCATCTCAGGACAAGGCTTCTATGAAGCAATATGGATATAATTCTAATGATAATCAAAATAGGCTAACAAAGGGTGATTTGAGGGCCTTACTGGATTGTGGGGCTTTTTTAGAAGGGGAGGCTCATAACAGTCCAATTGAATTTGGTGAAGCCCTACAAAGTGTTTGAAGTGAGGAACCAAAATGACGAAAATCAGCAAAGTTTTAGTTCAGAGACTGAGTTTGAAAAGGCAACATGAAGTAGGGGGTTGAACCTTTACGTCAACCTGAGCGGTCAATGAGATGAGATTCATATGGCAACCTCATGTGCATAATGTTAGGGTGGATCAGATTAGGAAGAATAACAGATGATGGCTGCAACCAAGCTAGGAGTACAAAGTGTGTTGGAAGAGAGACGCTTTCTGTAATTTCAAAAGTGAAATCGATTGCCATCGGTAGGAAAGCTAATGGTAAAGGCAATAACCAACCCACTAAAATTCATCCCATGACTATGAGAAAGTCAAGATTGGTATCTGTTGAAACTAATAAGATATCACAATTAAGACAAGGTAAGAAGGGAGTTTGGAACCTGTAAGATGAATTTGCCAAGGTAATTGAGAAAGAAGTAGCATTGGGGATGGTTAAAAAGAAGGATGACATGGTTGACTTGGAAGAAGAAGTTACAAAGGTGTTAGAGACAGGGCAGCATTGGGTTTTGATTTCAATGGAAACGAAGAGGAGTTACATGAGGTAGTGACCGACATAGAAAGAGAGGATGAGTCGAGAAAAGCAGCCTAATTAGGGGAGTACTTATTTTTTCGGGTATCCAGAATTTCTATGTTAAAGGTCTCGGTAAACTAGAGAAGAGAAAGAAGGTTAAAGGTGTTGTTTTAAAACACAAGTCGATGGTTTTATTCATACAAGAATCCAAGCTCAACTTGTTTGATTGTTTGATAGTAATGTCATAAGCAGCATTAATGGTAATTTTCTTACTAAAGGTGTAGTAGTTAAAGCTACAAGTTTAGTAGGAGGTATGATTACTTTATGGAATAAAGATATGGTTACTCTTAAGGGATGCATTTCCAAAAGAATGGTGCATCATTTTATTGGGGACCTTTAACAAGATAGACAAGGAGGTGGTTTTATGTAATGTTTATGCCCCATCGGTGGAAGCGAAAGGAAGGAGTTGTGGTATTACATTTGTGACAAACTTCAGAATTTCTCAGCACCTTGTTGCATGTGGAGTGATTTCAATAACGTTCTTTTAGCGGAGCAAAGGAAGAGTGGGGATTTTAATAGGTATTCGACGAGAAATTTTCATGATTTTATTCTTCGAGTTAAGGTGGTAGACATCCCTCTTCGCGGGATTCCGTTTACGTGGTCTAATAATAGGGAAAACGGATGTTGGGCGAGGTTAGAATGTTTTTTGGTGTCTCCTATCATTTTATCTTGGTTCCCTAATATGATTCACGTTGGCCTTCCTAGAACAATTTTAGATCACGGCTCAATTTTGCTTGGCAATTGTTCGAATAATTGGGGTCCAAGATCATTTCCTTTCTTCAATAATTGGCTGGAAGATAAGGAGTTGATGACCGATGTGAGGAGTTCATAGGTTGGAACCTTAGGTGTGGGTTCAAAAAGTTATATTCTGCAAACTAAGCTTAAAGTGTCTAAAACTTTGATCAAAAACTGGGCAAAAATGAAAAGCAAGGACATAGTATCGACCAAAAAAGTAAAAGAGAAGTTGGCAATGTTAGATAATGAGGCTACAGTGATTAACTGGTTCGAAAGCTCCAAATAGGATAGAAGGAAGTTGGTGTTCGAATTGTGGAAATTGATAAGGATAGAGGAACAAAGCTGGAAACAAAAATCCAGAGTTAAATGGCTCATTGAAGGTGATAGGAACACAAGATTTTTTCACAGTGTTGTAAGTGGGAGACGGAGAAATAATTTCAATGAAAACATTTCTTTTCATGGAGTTGTGAGGAGTAAACCAGATGAGGTAAATGAGGGTGTGGCAGATTTTTTCGAGAATTTGTATAAGGGTGTTTGTTGGCAACGTCCGAAAATTCATGGTCTACCTCTTAAAAAGTTGTCGACCCAAGAATACGCTTCTTTGGAGGTAGATTTTTCCTTGGATGAAGTTCGTATCGATTTGGCAAGTTGTGATGGTAACAAAGCGCTAAGACCGGATGGCTTTAATTTGAGATTTATCAAGGATAACTGGGATGTTATATAGGATGATTTTATGAAGTTTATTGCAGAATTTCACAGAGACGGTGCGATTATCAACGAATTGAACAAGACTTTCATTACCCTTATTCCTAAGAAAGTCAGACCTGAATTCATGGTTGCCTTTAGACTAATTAGTCTTGTGAGTTCTATGTACAAAATTCATACGAAGGTGTTGGCAAACCGTATGAAAAAAGTTTGTAGTTCTCTTTTGGGGAAACACAGATGGCATTTGTAAGTAATAGACATATTCTTGATAGTTTAGTTATTGCAGAAGAGATAATTCACCACTGGAAAAAGGGTGCAAGGGTGGTCTTATGGTGAAACTTGAGTTTAAAAAAGCAAATGATAGTCTTGATCACAATTTTTGGGATGATATGCTAGATGAAATGGGATTTGGGAGGAAATGGAGACAATGGATTAGGCATTGTATCTCTTCTTCGACCATTTCAGTGTTGGTTAATGGAAGTCTTACTAGAGAATTTAGTTTGGAGAGAGGTCTACGTCAAGGAGATCCTTTGTCACATCTCCTTTTCAATGTGGCATTAGAGGGTTTGAGCGCATTGCTCAGTAAAGCGCTCCATATGGACTTATTGAGAGGGGCGGTTCTTAGTTCGGGAGGAATTCAAATTTCCAATCTACAGTTTGTTGATGACACGATTTTGTTTCTACAACCTAAAATGGCCTATCTCAAGAATGCCAGGTGTATTTTACAGTGTTTTGAGTTGGCTTCGGGTTTAAGGATCAACTTTCATAAGAGTTGCGTGGTGAGAGTGGGTAAATCAAGGGATGTGAACCAGTATGGGCGAAAATTTTTAGATGTTGGTGTGCGTCATTGCCAATCTCTTATTTAGGACTTCCGTTAGGAGGTAGACCGATTTCCAAAAATTTTGGTTGGAGCTTATTTAACGTGTGGAAAATTGTCTTGCTCCATGGAAAAAAAAATTTCTCAATAAATGTGGTAGATTAGTTCTCATTAAGGCCGTGATGGCAAGCCTACCAACCTACTACATGTCGGTCTTTAAAACACATGTTTGGGTATCGCAAAAGTTAGAGAGGTTACAGAAGAAATTTTTTTTTGAGGGGATGGTATGTTTAAAAAAAAAATTCATGCCGTCAATTAGGCCACTATGTGTGAAAGTAAAGATAGAGGGGTCTTGGCATCGGTTCTGTTTTGAGTAAGAATAAGGGTCTCCTAGTTAAGTGGGTATGGAGGTTTGGTATGGAAGAGAATTCTATATGGAAGAGGGTGGTATGTGCCAAGTATGGGCAATTGAATCTATGCGTTGGGATTGGAATTGTGGTTTAAAGGGTTCTAATTTTATCAAACCTATAAGTAGCTTGCACCCTCATGGAATGTGTCACAGCAAGTTGATCAAGAATGGTTTTGAAGTTAAAGTGGGCAGATGAGATAGAGCAAAATTTTAGACTGATATTAAAATTGAGGGTAAAACTCTCATGGAAATGTTTCCAAGAATTTTTGCTTTAGATTCAAATAAGACGGGTTGTGTGAGGAGCTTTGGTAAGTGGAGGGCTTCAGTATGGGAATGGAAAATCCCTCTTCAAAGACAAGTATTTAACTGGGAAGTGCAGCAGTGGAATGATTTTAAGTGTAGCTTGGACAATGTATCCGTTCAGGATTCTACTCCGGATATTTTAGTTTGGAATTTCGATCATAAAGGTACATTCAGTGCCAAGTCTTTTTGGCAACGATTAGAGAAAGACAATGTGCTTGTTATAGATGATTTCAAGGATGTGTGGCACGGATTCAGTCCTCCAAAAATAGAAATGTTAGTGTGGCAACTGGTTCTTGGGATAATTATGGTCAGAAATGTTCTCAACAAGTTTGGTATGTCTACAGACTCTGAATGCCCATTCTGTCATGAGGAGGAGGATGCTATTGATCACCTCTTTCTTCTATGTAAATGGTCGTGGAAATTATGGACAAAATGTATTTCTTGGTTAGATGTGAAGTGCTGCCTCTCTTCGTTTGTTATGAATTGGTGGAGAGGGTGGAGTACTTTGTGCCCTAAGAAAAAATCTGAAAGAGTTGGTGTTCTCTCTTCTCGACGGTGGTATGGACAATTTGGGAGTCCAGGAGTTCCAAGGTCTTTAAGAATGGTAACGCTTGTATCAACCAAGCTGCAGAAATGGTCAATTTTAGAGTGGTTTGGTGGTTCAAGAATTTTGGTAGGGGTTCTTCGGATTCCATTGCAGCTATTATGTTGAATCTCAAGGACTGATGTGTCGAGGCATGTGATCCGAAAATCCCGAGTTTAAGGCTTGGTGTCCTTCTATTCTTGACTCACTTAAATTTAATGTTGATGGGTCGGCAAAAGATTGGCAAGCTGGGATATATATATATATTTTAGGGTGGGGTGTTCTTAGAAATCAGAATGGAAAAGTTCTATGTATTTTCTCCGCCAATGTGGGAATCCGGGATGATCTTATTGCATAAATTTTGGAAATTCAGAGAGTAACTGAGTTATGTGCCTAAAATCCAGCTATTTTGAGTAAAGATATTACTATTGTAAGCGATTCAGATATAGCTGTATCCTAGATTAATGGGGAAGGGACTGGTAACAGTGAACATGTTCAGCTCATATTTGGTATTCGTAGCAACCTTAATACCATTGGTCATGCTCGGGTGGCTTTCAATTATAGGTTTTCAAATTCGGTTGCCGACATTCTTGCAAAGAGAGGATCTGGTGGGGGAGAGGAGATGTTGTCTTGGAGTTGTTAATGTTTTCTGTTTTCAGTTTCGATTCATTTGTTTTCATCTATGGTGCTTGCGTGCATCTTCTTTTTATGTTGTTTGTCTCTTAGCTTATTGAGTTTGTTGTGTTTCATTGGGTTGACGTGCCCTTCTTGTTGTTTGGGCGCAGTTTCAGGGTCTTTCCTTGTCTTCGGTGGTCCTCCACTCTTCAATAATATTGCCTTTCAAAATATATATATATATATATATATATTTATAATTAAAATAGTCAACACAGTAAGTTGCTTCACCAATATTAAAATAAATCAAAATTGCAACTATACTAACACTCAAATTTTAACTCTTTAATGAACTCCAAAATTGAAGCACTTTACTTTTTACCGAGTCTTGTATATTTCTATTTCATTTACTCTAAAATCCATGCATTAAAATATCTCCATACAAAAACTAACATTGAACAATTGATAGAGACCCAAACTCTGTTAATGAGATATTTGAATGTTTAAAAAAAAAAATAAGGAGTTTTGGGACAGATTAAAACTATAAATAAATATTTAAAGAGAAACAAAGTTTAAGAACTTTATCTTGAAAACACTTTGACTCAATCTACAGAATAGTAGTTTTCTATATTCTCTTGTGAGAGTTATCAATTTTTTGGCAAAAAGGAAAGCGTATAAAAGAATACTAAAGTTTTAATGTGAAAACTCATTTATCTCTCATTAAGAAAAGAATACAAATCAAATTCAATTTCCTAATATCTCTACACATTGAGATAAATATAATCGGTGTAAGAAGTTAGTGGTTTTGTGCTAATAAACCACTTACCAATCTCCTAGATAGATTAAACTATTAGACTAATATACAATGCTTCTATTATCTATTATTATTACTAATAAAGAAGAAATTTCGGGTCTTACATGGATTCTAACTCTTGCTCTTTTTTTTTTTTTTCTTTTATAACATTCATGATATTGTTTTTATTTTTATTTTTATTTTATTTGTTTTTATACAAAAAGATAAAAAGGATAAACCTTTTAATAACAATCATTGGATTAATCCATTGGCTTTTAATAAAAGGTGTTGATAGTAATACAATTACAGGGTGGTGCTGACTTGAAAATTAATATATATAGTTGTAGTTCTTAAAAGCCGTTTAACTTTTGTTTTCAATTAGATTTCATTTAGCACATTATCTCTTAGTGCACCTCTGTTTCACACCTAGTAGTCAGGGGTATCACCATACGCATTTTATAAACATGTGTAGAGAGTTTTTTCACTGTTGGTGGGCGTAGTTATCTAGGCCTTATATGAATTGTCTTATTTTGACAGGTCTCGGTAGCCTTATTATAATAATCGTAAATATAATACTTAAAAAAAAAAAAAAAGATTTCATTTAATTTATCCACCTAAAAAAAAATTCAGATGAGAGAACATTGTATATATATAGAAAAAAAGAAACTAAAAAAAACAAAAAAACAAAAAAACAAAAAAAAAAAAAAAAAAAGAAAAAGAACAAAACAAATAGCTTTTACGTACGTAGAACGTAGAGTTGTAGCCATGTCTGTTCCACCTGTGTGGGAGGAAAACTACAAAAATACATTTTAAAAGATAGTTGCAAAAAAAAAAAAAAAAAAATGTTTTGAAAAGGTCCGGTTTTAGGCAAATAAAGGTGGGACAACGTGGTACTACTCAGAAAATTGCAATTTCACTTTTAATTAAAACGGTTCAAATTATAGTTGGTGACTTGGTTTTCCTTGAGTGTATAAATATATATATATATATATACGAAAATTTTCATACGAGGATGTCCTGATAGAATTATATAAGGACATTGAATATGAGTCACTCGTTTTACATACTTTTACTTAGTATGTATACACTTGTCAAATCACTTTTATAAATGAGTGGTTCACATTCAATATCCTGATAAAATTATATAAAGATGTCCTGATAGGAACGAGACCGTATATATATGTATATATATATATATGAGTAAGTCTCTCATGAGGGATTCCTTACTTTAATTTTGGTAAGGACCATGATAAAAACATATCGATTTTAATGAAATTTAATCTGAATTTTTTTGTGGATGATAAGTTCATTGAAACCTACTTATAAACAAAATTTGAGAATTTTCCGAATACTAGAAGTGTTTTACTTGAATTTTTCTATATTTCGTCTATTTTCCGATGCCTTCATATTTAACAAAATTTGGATAAAATAGTTCTAGTATTCGGAAAATTCTCAAATTTTGTTCATATGTAGATTTCAATGAACTCATCATCTACAAAAAAAATTCATATTAAAATTCATTAAAATCGATATGTGTTCATTATAGTCCTTATAAAAATTAAAATAAAGGATCCCTCATGAGAGACTCACTCTAAATATTTATTTATATATATATATATATATATATATCAAGTGAGGGATCTCTTGCTTTCATTCCAGTAAGGATTTTGATGAAATCACTTCTATTTTGATGAATTCTGATAGGATTTTTATTTTTATTTTTTTGTGGATGATAAGTTCATAAAATTTGAGAATTTTTCAAGGGCTAGAACATTTTTTATTTTATTTTTAATTTTTCAATATTTTTCCCATTTTTCCAATGTCTTCATATTTAACAAAATCGGGATAAAGAGTTCTAGTGTTTGAAAATTCTCAAATTTTATATATATATAGACTACAGTGAACTTATCATGAACAATAAAATTCAGAATAAAATTCATAAAAATAAATATAATTTCATCAAAAATTTTAAAGAAATTAAAGTAAAGATCTCTTGATAATTAATATATATATTATCAAATCACTTATCCTAGATTTTTTGAAATTTTCGGGATACCTTGATAATTAATATATATATATATATATATCCTAGATTTTTTGAAATTTTCCAAAAACCAACCAATGTCTCCCCTCTGTCCACCGGTCACCATCTCACTACCTTTCCATGTCTCCCCTCTGTCCACCGGTCACCATCTCACTACCTTTCTCTCTCTTTTGTCTTCTCATATCTCTCTCTCTTACATGGTGTCCCATCAAACCCCCTTTCTCTCCATTTCTTTTCCTTCTTTCTTTGCCGTTGGATTTCAATCCAACAGCCAAAAGGGATCCCAAAATTTCAAAAAATCAAGGATTCCTTACCAACTAATTTATATATATATATAATTTAAAATATTACAATAATCGAAACTTATAAGTCATAACCTTAAGTTATAGGTTTGAGAGGTATATGATATACACTTGACAAATCTTATCTTGTTTTTGATATTTTATAGTCCAATATTTTACAGAGAAGGCAACATGGTGCTATAGAACTATAGAAGTCTCTTCCTTCATGTATTAATCTTCTTTTTCTATAAGACATGAGAGGTTTCCCTAGTCATCATGGAAGTACGTAGCTTATTTCAGATTAAAATTATCTTCTTTTTTTCATTGTAATAGTTTCTTTTGTAGGGTAAAACACTTCGTGTCTTCAATATCTAAGTGTGCTTCTCTTTTCTTTCTAAACAATTTTTTTCTGGTACAGTGAAAATTTGTATTGAAAAAAAAAAAGCATTACTATGCATCTCATGTATCCGAACTTCTAATATGACAAATAATTTATATCATATGTGACAAGTAAAATAAATTATCGATGTAAAATTTGTCAACTGTTATATAATAATTGGGATATCTATATATATATATATATAGAAATGAAATACCTAGTTATATTGAAAAAAAAAAATGTTAAAAGTGAAGCCAGCAATGTTCAAGGAAAATTTACATAAAATTTCCCATAAATTTGAGTACTAGTGGTATACAAGTAATTGGAGTGGGAGAGGACGCTGTATTGTTTGTCAATAGACTATTATCATGCATTGCATTATCCACTCATTTTGACAATTGGAGTAGCTTTTGGTTATGGTCCACTCTTTTAGAAAACATGAAGTTCACTGTAAACTTAAACATATTTAGGTCAATTCATATAAATTATATATTTCATATATGCATGGTTTAATTAATTAATTTGCAAATTAAAATAACATAAAATCGGAGATTTCTTCTTTGGAAATTTTACCTTTATGTATAAACAAGCACACATTATCACATGCAAGTATAAATTTAAAATTTAAGGAAAAGATCATATTTTTCAGTAGAATATATATATATATATATATGGGTGTGAAGAGTTTACTGAAAAGCTACTTGAACTTTTGTCACCTTACCGAAATCACTAATAGTAGACAATCTAAAAAAATATCTGATGTAGCGGAAGTGATAAACTGTTGAATCCACGACAAAATACTTTGTTCTAACAAACGATTTTATTATTATCTCAAAAGATGAATAATAATGTTAATGACTCTAGTTTAAATAGAAAACTAAACCTATTTCCACTAGGATTTCAGGAGCCCTGATTTGACTAAAATAGAAAAACCCAAAACAGGTAATTTTCACAAAATACTATTCCTAAACAAACTCAAAGAAATAAAAAGGAAATTAATAATAACAACGCCTAAAAACAGAAAAACTGCAAAATGGAGGTCAAAACGGTATTTTCTGGCAAAACGGTGACCGTTGCGGGGTTAATTTCCAAATAATAAAGGTAGAGCTCATCGATACGGTTCCAACAACATATTATGGGCCTAAATCAGACATCGTTTGTCCCTCCAAAAGGCTCTTGCAGTGTGTCCAATATCAATATTATAAAAAGCAACACAAATGATGTTGGTCGGATATTTATCTAACTAGGTGATCGGAATTAATTAAGTCGGTTAGATTTGTATCTAAATTGTCCTTCATGATATTCTATGAAATTCATGAGCTCGAATTTCCTTTTATTTTTCCTTAATTTTTCTTTGTTTAGTTTTATTTTACCCATATTAAACATGATCTAGTTGACGTACGATTTTATAAGTTCAAATTTTTGTTTTTTTGTTTTCTATTTGACTTTGAGGAGTGAAGACTTAACTATTAATAACATTAAATTCAAGTCGGTACGCTCCTAGTGGTGTAGATCAGCTGGTAAATAGACGAGCTTGTAACTCGGATAAATGACTCCGAAATCAGCAGCTCGAATCCTACTAATAACAAAAGCAGCTCGAATCCTACTAATAATAAAAGTTTCAAAAATTAAAATACACGGAGGTTAATTACCACTGAGTCAATATCATCTTGTTAATTAATAGGTGTTTTAATAGTATGACCTCTGTAAATTAATAATATTTGGACCACACATGAAATTTATTAATTAATCGAGATATCAATTTATCAATAAATTAATACTTTATTAATTTTTCGAGATATTTAACGTAATCCTGATGATGATACAACGTAAAGTATGTTACACATCACGAAGCATTCAAACTTCAAAGTATTATCTTGGCCATTTCCTAAACTTGGTTTCCAAACTCAAGCTTGCTTCTATTTCGTCATTTTGGGTTCGCGGGGATATTACCATATCAAATATGATATGATGCATTTCCTATATGGCTATATGGTGTATTTCCTTTGTTATATAATTAGTTCCCGGTTGCCCAAGTAGGAACGATAAAATTTATTATATTAAAGAGATAATTAATATATCGAACATTAATCTATAGAGCTTATAGTGTATTTTTAAATATAGGTAGAATTCTCATTAAAAATATGAGTAATGCTACTATACCCAAATAATGTGGCAACCCTCCAATCTATTCATTTAAATTATGCAAATATAATACAATTTAAATGAATAGATTGATGTGTTGCCATATCATTTGGTCACCAGATTTGGGTACCAAATTTAGACAAAATAGCATTACTCTAAGAACAATTTGTTAAAATGTTATAATAATATTTGAAATATTTCACACAAAAATAAAATACTAGAATGAAAACTAATAAAAGAACAAACAGCTTGAAAACTTGATAATAAAACCTGTCCCACTTTATTATTATTATTATTGTTACTATTATTTGAAATATTATATAGATTCGGGGTTTTTGGGAGGGGGAACTCAAACCAACAATTCGTGGTCTAGACCGGTGTAAAAGATATATCACTGGACCAACCACAAAAACGCATCACTCCGATCTATTAGAAACATATAGTCCGGTTTTTTTCAAATAAATAACGCTCTATTAAGCGGAAGATTGCTCTTCTATATTCTAATGAAGACAAATATATCATGCATGTGCCAACAGATATTTTTTAGAAAATGAGAGAAAATACTTGTGAGAAGAAGACCTCCTCGTGTGGAGGATATGGAGGAAGTAAAGACTTCAGGGAGAGTTTGTTCTCCATCTTTGTGGACAATCTGAACCCTATGGTGGATTTTGCTGGTCTGTGGAGAATGTTTAAACCTTTCGGTAAGGTTAGGGATGTGTTTCTCTCAGCTAGGAAGGGGACTAGGAGCCGTTGCTATGTGTTTATCCGCTTTGGTTCAAGGGAGGAAGCTATCAAGGTAGCTCAGACGGTGACTGGCATGCACATTTATGGGTGGCCGATTACGGCCAAGTTAGTTGAGTTTGGTTGGAACAAGCGCAGAAATTCACCGGAATCTGATAGAGAGACAAGCAGGCTAAACTGGAAGTTCATAGCAGATAAGGTGGACAGGAGAGAACTGAAAGAGGCGCAACCTGGATTCGTTAATCGGTAGGATCGTCGTTCATTTGTTGAGGTCATGAAGGAGGATAGGATTGGGACAAGAGGACCTGAAGGTGAACAGAATAGGAGTTCTTTAATTTTGTCATGGGCAGGAGACAAAGAGGTTGAGGTTGAGGATTGGTTATCTCGTGCAGCAATAGGGAAACTCAAGGAATTCGATAGTATTGATCAGGTGAACAAAAATCTAGAGGATAGAGGGATTGATTTTTCATCGGCATAAATGGGAGGGAAAAATATTGTATGGACTTTTGAATCTAATTATGATAGAGATGGATTCATTAATAATAGCTTTTTTATGGAGGAATTGTTTCTCAGCAATGCTGGAATGGAAGGTAACTTGGTCAAATTGTTCTAAACTAATATGGATTGACATATACAGGGTCCTTTTATTTTGCTGGTGCAAGTCTTTCTTCATAAAGTTAGGAGGTTTGATTGGAGAAACTATGTGCATTGAGGACAAAACTACGTATAAAACCAAGCTAGGCAAAGGAATAATTTTGATTCTGGCCTCTCCGGATAAGGTAATTCCTTCTGAGATTCAAGTGAAGATTGACAATGATAGCATCACAGTTAGATTGGAAGAATCACAGACTCCTGTTTCAAGTGAATGGCTGGTGAAAAAACTGGGTTTGAAGTCTAGGTTGAAGCTCAAAATAGATCAAGAGTTTGAAGATGGAGAATTTCATAGAGCGAGTGGAGAATGAGAGTGGGGGTTGGTGGAAAGGTGTCAGGGGGTAGCCGATGCAACAGGAGATAAGAAAAAGGAGCAAGTCAAGATCAGAGAGAAAGAGGAAAATAGAGGTGTTTGGTGTCAAAATATACCCTTGTTAAGGAAGGATTTGGAAGGTAGAAAGTTGACTACTGAAAAGATTTCTCTTTCCAAGACAGTAGGACAGACTGTTGGCTGGAAAATTGGGACAATGGAGAAAGGAAAAAGGGTTTGGATTCGAAAATTGAAATCAAAACCAGCAAGGTTTCTAGTTTCTAAGGGAGGTATTAGAATAGGGGCTGGTAGGTCAGATTAGTATTTTCAGAGTTCAGAAGACACTAGCTCATCTAGTGAAGAAACAACTGGAAGGGGTGCCGTTAGAATGGGTTTTGGTGAAAGTTCTAAAGCAAATGGGCCTATTTGATTAATGGATGTTGGGGTGCCAAAATAGGGGTTGCTAAAGACGGATAACAATCCAATAAAGCTTTTGAAGAAGGATGATTTTTTAGGCCCACCTAGTAGAGTCTTCACATGCCCGATCCAGGAAGGTAAAGATATGGAAAAAGGGGACTCATCTGGGTCAATAGAATATAGCGAACAAAAAACTGGCAAGAAAGATGGGCATGGGAAGGTTTTGGAGCAAGGAATTAACTTTTGTATTGATTTGAGAGAACAAAAATTTGATAATAGTAGTCATACAACAGGAGGTAGTGTTTCCTCGACGGACGAGATTGGATCGCAAGACACAGTAATAGCGGAAACACAAGTGGTGGAAAATGGAGGACACTGAATTGTAGGGAAGGGGTTCGCTAAAAGAAACGGTTCTGAGATGGTAACTAGGACTCATCCTATGAAAACTAGACGTGCTTTTCTCAAACCAAATTCTAGTATAAATAAGGGGAAATGGCATATAGAAAATGAGATAACAAAAGCTATCGAGAATGGAGTGGCAATATGAATGGAGCACAAAGCTAGAAGACAACGGATTATGAGTGGTAATGAAGGGATTGACACATCGGAAAACTGAAATCTGGGCTGGGATGTGGAAGAGGAGGTCACGAAGGTTATAGAAACAGGGGTGAAACATGGGATTGATTTTAATGGCAAAGAGAGTGAATTTCTCAGTTGCTTAGTAGTATGGAAAAAGAGGATGAGATCAGATTCAAGCCTTAACGTCATTCTCGTTGTGTGCCTTTGTGGTTTGTTTTGAGTTTATGTTAATTATGACTTGGTATGTACAGGGTTTAGGGAAGGCTATTAAACGGAGGAAAGTAAAGTAGACCGGATGTTCTTTTTGTTCAAGAATCTAAGTTGGCGATTTTTGATGGTGGGGTGATTAGGGATATTGGTGGTGGCTTTCTTTCAAAAGGGGTGGGAGTGGAAGTTGAGGGGTCTGCTGGTGGATTGATTTCAATGTGGAATAAGGAGATTTTCACTGTTTCTCATTGCATTCCAAATAAATGGTGCATTGTTCTAGTGGGTAGATTGAGAAAAATTGATAAAGAGGTTATGCTTTGTAATGTGTATGCGCCCAACACGGAGGTAGGTCGACAAGAGTTATGGAGCTTCCTTCTTCATACACAACAGTCATTTCCCTATGTCGTAGTGTCTTGGTAGAGACTTTAACACGGTTTTGACGGAATCGGAGAGAAGAGGTGGAACCTTTAATTTTTGGTCGGCAAGGAATTTTCAGAAGTTTATTCTTCAAGCGAAGATGGTGGATTTGCCTTTTAGAGGTATGTCATTTTCTTGGTCTAATAATAGGGATAATGGTGTTTGGGCTAGACTTGACCGTTTTTTAGTGTTACCGACATTGTTGTCATGGTTCCCTTCTCTAGTTCAAAAGGGTTTTGCTAGAACTATCTCAGATCATTGTGCCATTACTTTGGGAGTTTAAGAGGATAAATGGGGGTTTTGCTCTTTGAGAATTCACAACAAATGGTTAGAGGATACGATGTCAATGTCAGAGGTGAGGAAAGGTTGGGTTGGTTGCAAAGTAAATGGGTCAGGTGGATGTTTTTTGCAGTCTAAGTTGAGAGCGGCAAAACACAATATCAAGCGTTGGGCTAAGACTCATGCAAAGGATAAAAGTTCGACCACGAGGATAGAAGTTCAATTAGCCAATATTGATGCTGCAGTGGCAAGAGAGGGTTGGACAGATGTCTTGTGGCAAAATATATTGACTTTGATGGCAGAGTTCTGGAAAAGTCTTAAGTTGGAGGAACAGGAGTGGAAACAAAAATCTAGGGTCAAGTGGCTGATGGAAGGAGATAGGAACACGAGATTTTTTCATTATGTTGCGAGTGGTAGAAGGCGAAGGAATGCCATTGGGGAAATGACTTTTGATGGGCTAACTATCTCTTCCAAGGAAAAGATTAGTGGTAAGGTGGCGTACTTCTTCGAAAACCACTATAAAAAGTTGGATTGGAAGAGACCGTCCATAAAAATCCTTCCGGTAAAGAAAATATCCATAGCAGATAGAAATTGGTTAGAAGAGAATTTTACGTCGGCAGAGGTATCAGAAGCGTTATCTAGTTGTAGGGATTTTAAAGCCCTGGGCCGGACGGCTTTACTATTAATTTTGTCAAGGATAATTGGGATATCATTGAAGGGGACTTCATGAATTTTTTAGAGGAATTTTATTATGATGGGAAGGTGGTGAGAGGCCTTAATAAAACGTTCTTGGCCCTCATCCCCAAATGTCAAAGCCCGATGTCTATTTCAGAGTTAACTGCTTCATTTCTACACAAAGTGTAGCCCCATTTCCATATCATTTTGTATTCATTTCTCGGGTAAAACCGGGTATTTAATATGATAAAATAAGTGTTTCAGGTATTTATGGAGTTCAGGGGCAATTGAGTAATTTTGGGGAATCAGGGGTCAAAGTGAAAAATATGAAGAATATATTGAAGAAACTGTGATTAAAGGAGGAGTCAGAGGTCCCTATTGTAATTTGCCAGCAAACGCACACATGCGCGCCACGTATATTAGTCATACGGTGCGTTTTGGCTTGTGTGCAATATGCATCAACGTGACGTCAGGTCGTCTTCCACTTCAAGCAGCCCGGTTTGAAGACCCGCGACTCGGAACTTTACCCGACTCGACCCGACGACAACCCGGCATCATTCCGGTTGTTTTCTGATGTCATCTCCAGCGTTTTTTAGCCCAGATTGGCGGCGCCCCTCCTCTCGGTCCGTTTGGCACCCATTTCGAGCCTCCATGCAAAGCCATCTCTAAGCTCCAATTCCTTCAAGTTTCCATGGCTTCCAAACTCGAATATTCAACCACGGCAAGCTAGCGGCAGCCAAGCGACAGTAATGTGCCACGGTTGAAGTGCCGCGGTGGTTCAAACCGCGGCACCCAAGAGACAGAGATTTCTCAGATGTGCCGCGGTCCAAATGTCGCTTCCGCGAACCGCGAAAAACCCCAACACGGCAGTTCGTATCTTGGTCATTTTGGACGAGTTTTTAGCCCTATTTTAAACCCATATATATACTTCTCTTGTTCTAAAAGAAAAAAAGGAGGAGAACCACAAAAAGAAAACTGAACTTTAAAGCCAAATCTACCAAAAACCTTCTCATTCCACCATCTCTTCCACCCATACATACACCCATCACTTCTCTTTACCACATCCACCATCACTCCATCTTTTGGAACCAAAAGAGAGAAGAAGAAAGGGGCAAAGGAAGAAGAGAAGATCTCATTAGTTTTCTCTAATTTTTATTCTCTTTATTTTCCTTTATTATAACCATGTACTCATTATTTCATATTTGTTGTATGGCTACTATTTGTAATATGAACTAAACTTTTACTGCTTGGATATGATGAAACCTCGCCCTTGAATATATTGACCTTTGTTTATTCGTTTTGTGCAAGTGTGGTTTGTATGAGTATTTTAGTGTGCTTAAAGCTTTCAATTGATTGATTTCCTTTTGAATGATTTTTGTGGTGTGTTATGTACTGACCAGAGACGCATATCACATGTTCGATAAAATGACATCTATGCATGTCTAGAAAAGTAGATTACTTAGGCTAGCATATAGGATTAGTTTAGTGTACTAATGTCCTTAATGAACTTATTCATATATTCCGAGTAATCGAGAGATAGACTTGGGTATGTTTTGGGTGTAACCTATTTTACTCGACCGAGATTGTGGGTTAACATTAGGGTGCATGAATCTATGAATTGCATGAGCATGATTTTGGGTGAGCAATTGAGTCTACAGCGGAAGTCAATATTGGATGGGGTGTAGTCAAGTCCTAGCATATTTTTCTCCATTATTACACTTGTGTTTATTTCTTGTTATTTCTCTTTCACAATAGCTTTTAGCATTATATTAATTTAGTTTAATTAGAAAATCTTTCTTTTATGATTGTTTGAATATCATCTAGGCTAATCAATTTCGGTAATCGATCACTCGATCCCTGTGGGAACGAATTTTACTTACCATTGTGCTACTCTCCGACCTCGTCCTATTGCGAGTGTCACTAAAAGAGACTAGTCAGGAGTATAGGCCAATCAATCTGGTGGGGTGCTTTATAAAATCCTTGCGAAAATTTTAGCCATCCGTATGAGAAGAGTAATTAATTCTATCATTAGAGAGTCTCAGATGGCGTTTGTGAAGAATCGTCAGATTGTTGACAGTTTTGTGGTAGCGGAGAAGATAATTCATCATTGGAAGGACAGGAAAAATAGAAGGGGTGTAGTGGTGAAACTTGACTTTGAAAAGGCTTATGACAACCTTGATCATGGCTTTTTAGATAGTATGTTAGAGAAGATGGGGTTTGGTCACAAGTGGAGGATGTGGGTGAACATATGTATTTCTTCTCCTAACATTTCGGTTTTGGTCAACGGGAAACCAACCAAGGAGTTTGGGTTGGAAATGGGTCTCAGACAGAGCGATCCATTATCATCATTTTTGTTTAACATAGCAGTTGAAGGTCTGAGTGCATTTCTTAGAAGAGCAGAGGAGTTGGATATGGTTAAAATGGCAGTTTTTGGAAATTGAGAGGTGAGAGTTTCGCACTTGCAATTTGCGGATGACACCATCCTCTTCCTTTAACCGGAGGTGAAGTACTTGAGTAATGCCAGAAGGATTCTTAGATGCTTCGAATTGGCTTCGAGGCTTCGGTTGAATTTCCACAAAACGGGAATTGTGGAGGTGAGAAAAAGGTCCAATCCGACTATCCAATGGGAAAGGATTATAAGATGTGCAAAGGTGTCTTTACCTATTACATATTTGGGTTTGCCTCTAAGTGGAAGATCGGGAGTGAAATCTTTTTGGAGTGGTCTTGTTCGAAGAATTGAGAATCGTTTGGCGCTGTGGAAGAGATCTTTTCTTAACAAAGGTGGGAGTCTTGTGCTAATAAAATTGGTAATGTCGAGCATCCCATTTATTTTATGTTTATTTTTAGAATTCCGGTGAGCATTGCTCAAAACATAGAAAGACTTCAAAGGAAATATTTTTAGGGGGATAGTTGAGTTAAGAGGAAGATGCATTGTTTGAAGTGGGATTTGTTGTGTAAAAGTAAAGGTAAAGGGGGTTTGACGATTGGATCGATAATTAGTTTGAATAAGGGTTTATTGGCAAAATGGATTTGGAGATTTGGAGCAGAGGAGGATTCTTTATGGAAGAGAATAGTTTGTGTTAAATAAGGTATAGGTGGAGAGGATTTCAGTTGGAATTGGTCGGGTGGAGCTAATGGGTCGGCTTTTACCAAAGCTATTGGTAACCTTCTCTTGCATAATTCTGTCACGAATCAGATTATTTGATATGTAAAATCGTGTTATAAAAACCTAACTCGCAAGTGCATGAATCGTGAGATAAGTACAGCGACAAGTAAAGATTGTTCCCACGAGGAAAATTAATTTATCAATTATAACTAATCCTAATTAAAGCTAAGCAATTAAAAGTAACCAAGAGTTTTGAGATTGATTGATTGATTTAGAACTAAATTAAACTAAGAAAGCAATTTAACTAGAATATGTGAATGTGATCAAGAGGTAGAAAACTAGGTAACCGATGCTCCCCATATGCAATACTCAATGTTCATCAACTAATTCCATGAAATAGATTCAATCCAGATTCAGAGTTCATTCTTATCTTAAATATGGTATTACCTTATTTCCTAAGGATTTAACCACGTGTTCTTAATCACAACTCACCATCATCAAAGGTGTAAGCCATAAACAAGAACCCATTACGTGCAAGAATTATTGAACCAAAATTGTCTCGTAATAATTCTTATGTCGAGAACAATCATACTCATTCAATTGAAAAATAATTAAGACAACCTAAATTCCTCTAGCGCAATCTCAATTTATAAATTATCGAAACCCTAAACAAGTATCAATTAATTTCCATTAGATTAATGCAAGTCAAGAGTAAGACATATAATGAATTGAACAAATCTAAATCCGAATTGATTAATAAAGATATGAAGTTTCAATCATAACATGAGCATTATATAAGTTTATATCGATCTCCTAGTATGGAGTTAGTTTCACATTATAGAATTTAAAAGACAAGAGATAGAAGAAATAAAACCCATTGAGGCCTTCAATGAATTCTTCAAATCTTTGATGTTGAAATCTCCTTCGTCTTCGAATCTTCTCTGTGTAAAGATGGATGGTAGAGTTGAGTAAGGGTTTTTGTGTTCAAAAAGCTGTCCTTAAAGTCTGGTGTCTAGGCCTTTAAATAGGCTTATTAAAAAATGGGTCAATCAGAGTCCTGAAAGAAATAGGTTTGCTCACGACCGGCCCTTGGACCGCTCCCTGGGCAAGGTGCATGAGCAACGGTCCAACAATTTAAGCATGACTGGAGGTGAACGCTAGCTAGACCGCTTGGGAGGCATGTGTTTGGCCGATGGTCTGGCCAGCGGAAATTATAGTATTTTCCTTTGCTGTTGACCGGTGGCTGGATCGCTTGGGAGGCACTGCATGGTCGGTGGTTTGGCCGGTGAAAATTGTAGGATCTTCCTCTGCTGCTGACCGCTGGTTGAACCACATGGGAAGCAAGTGTCTAGGCAGCGGCCTAGACTATGGCAAAAGACAGTTTTGCCCTTTTTAACATTTTTTAAACTCCAATTCATCCACAAAGGATTCCTCTGCATTGCTAAGGAAAACATCCTACATAAGCTCAACAAACACATCAAACCACCAAAAATGACTCAAAGGACAGACATAATACATAGGACAAAGGGTGAAATATAAGCATAGAATTAGACTAATCAAATACCCCCAAACCTCCTATCTTTTGCTCGTCCTCGAGTAAAACCTAAAAACCTCAACTAAAAAGAAAATCTAAATCCTAACTAAGCCACTTTCACAGGGAACGCGATAGCATTGAGCACATGCTACAAACCTTTAAACCTCTAGGTGTCCCTAGTAGGAGGAATTTTGTCTCATGAGGGTTCTTGACTATGACACCCACAAACATATCCCACAAAAACCAATTATTTGAGATGCAATCGATTCGTTCCCATACTGAAACAATGCATGCAAAAGCCCATAAGTAAAGACTAACATTAAGTCGCTAAACTGACTGCATTGTTCAGTTTTTATTGAAAAGCCTAAACTCAAGATACTCAAGCATCAAAAACACATTCGCCGAACGCCATTAGATGTAATTCACCTCAACTCTAATTCTGACAAGATATCACTCATATTTCACACAAACCCTAAGCAATTCACTCATCAAGCATATGCGAAAGAAGTTATGCACAAGAAAATCCAAATTATAATCGCATATGAATATATCATTGAAAGAAAGCTTGATTTGTATGCAAAAAGATCTCACGAAAGAATCGAAAATTATGAACAAGATAAACAAATAATGCATTTCTACTTTCCTAGCAAGGATAACCAGCAGATCAATTAGACTTTTCATAAGGTTGTAATGGGGCTATTTGGCAAAAGTAAAAAAAGAACAAGGTAATAGGAATTCAAAAACCTAGGATCATCCAATGAGAGTCTTCAAGTACCGTTACGGCTTAGCACGAACTCTTAGGTCTTCATTAACTTCCATTGTAAGTGGAATAATGCCACTCACCATCTACTTTAGTCTCATAATTCTCCATCATTACTTGCTAACTCCTTCGAGAGTAGGTACAACAACTCAAAGTCATTGACTTATTGTAATCTTTAAAATCCTTTCTCTGATTCTCACCACTCACCATTCATTTTGGTGGCAAAATTATATATATATATATATATATATATTATCAGAGATTTACAACACTTTGCTAAATTCAAACAACATTTTTGGATTGAATGTAGCTCCTTATCGGTCTTAGATCAATTTCTGCCTTCTTCACATGCAAAACTATTGTATTTCCCTCACATTCTCAAAGCATAATCCCAGGCTATATGGTATGGTAAAATTATAGGCTTACTTGGGTTACAGTTAATGTGGTGAAGAAAGAAAAAGGTTATACAGTGTTTGACGTCAAACAGAGCTACGAAGCACACACATATAGGTAGTAAATATTTAAGGCATTTTAAGTAGTTCAAACACACATAGTCTAACATCACTTCCACTGGCTCATCTTATTCAAGATCAAAAATTATCAAGTGCAATCTTTTATGATGTATATTCTATAATGCTCAATGTACAACCAATAGAAATCAAATCTACTGCTAAGAACCTACTGAGTGTTTAAGGAAGTAGAAACAAAATATCCCTCATAGTATGTCATTTATGTACGCTTTTTGGCTTAATGAACTCACAACGGCAATCTCCACTATTAATCATGACAATCCAAATAAGCATCCTATCCACTATCATATCAAGAGCATGCCATAAATTTTGAAAATTGCATTGCAATACTCTAAGCGGCAAAATGCTAGTTTCAACACACTGATTAAAACATATCATTTCTAAGGCACATATTAAAGCATCCCATCAAGGTCCAAGTAAGAACAACAGACTCTTTAAACAACTAAAAACATGACTCAAGACTCAAACGTCTCACCCCAAACCTAAACTTGACATTGCCCTTATTGTTGACAATCAAGACAAGAAAAGAAGTGAGAGACACTAAAGAAAAACTAGAAAGAAAACTACAATAATCAAAGAAACAACATAAATGTCCGACAAGAAAAGAAAACAAAAGAAAATAAAAGTTCAAAATGAAAAAGAAAATCATATCCTGCTTATCTCCTCTGTCCTCATCGGGAAGATGAAGTATCTCTGTGCCTTGGTCGGATATCTGGTCGTTCTGCATCGGCTCCTCATCACCAAAGTTCCTTAACGGAGTGCTCTGATCAAACTCTCTTGGCTGAAAATAGGACCCACCGGCCCTATAGTACTTTTCAGGAAACGGGGTCTAGGATGGTGTACCACTACCACTAGCCACAGAAAATCGGCTAGCCAACAACGAGCGCAGCTCCTCAATATTCGTCTCGACAGTGTCAAAACGAGTGTTCAACCATCCCTCTAACTCTCTGAAACACAAATCCATGTGATTCTGCATAGTCTGCAAAAGAATACCAAATGGATCAGCTCCTGGCTGGGCAGCATCTGGCTGAGCAACATCTGATGCCGTCTTCCCTATGGGCTGATCCTGTAGCAGTGCCAATTACTCTTCCCTATGACGTCTTCTAGCAGCATATCTACCAAGGGGCTCCAAACCCCGAAAGACTAACTGCTGGTTTCATGTAGTCTTACCATAGACGGCTCAACGGTCTCCAATCCAGCACTCACATCGATACCGGCCTGCTGACAGAAAGTCGTGATCAAATATGGAAATACCATGGGCTGGTCAATGTGCATAAAGGCATCAAGGATGACATTAAAAATCACGTGACTAATGTTGATTCGTCACCAATCTTTAAGCGATGTAACACACGTGCCTGGTCAAAAAACATCTCTGAATGGTGCTGAGATAGCAGTAGTGAGTATGTCAGGAGAAGGTTCCAGAAAGCAACATCTACATGCGTATCTCGCTGGAATAGTCTCACTACCATATCCCACTGGTTTAGCCCATCTGATGTAAAGACTACTACTAATCTCCTTCTGTATTGGTCAATCTCTTCAGTGTACTCTATTCGAGCCCCGCCATGGATAACAACCTCCGGAGCGTCAAAGAACTGGTTTATGGCCTACGGGGTAATATGGACCTCAACACCTTGAACCAGAACTAGGCCCAAAGTTCGGAACTTATCTGCTATGACACTGGCATAATATTCCGCCACAATATTCCTGTTTGGTCTTGGTGGCCGTGCGACGTACCTGCTTTAACGATGGTTTACTACCACTGCTGGAATAGTTGTCTGTAACAGGCTGGAGACATCAATGCCTTTCTCTACAATCCACGTCCGTCTTAGAAACTTAATGACACGACCCTTGAAATCCTTGTGATGCGCCTGCCTCGGTGCCACCTGTCTTTTTCCTATATCGGCTGATCTAACCCGATGACGTTTCCCTACATGAGTTTTCGCCATCTGCACAAAAACAAACCATAATAAACTCACTAGAATTTTTACAAAATTTCGGCACTGTTTTAAAAATTCAAACCAACATCACAGAATCCATGCCATATATAACATAGTTTTCCAAACACAACTAAGTTAAATGAAATTCATAGTTCATCATACTTCCTTAAACATAACCTAGCGTTCCCAATTGTTCATGGCATTAATTTTCCAAGCAAAACATCCAATTTCTCATTCATCAATTAAATTTGAATTCCACATATACCAAGTAAAAATTTAACCAAACAAATGCATAAACACCATAAATAATTCAAATCAATTGAAACCCAATGGTTAAGAAAGCATGGAATCCGAAATTGGAGCACAAAGTTTCTCTAAATCACTCTAAATTACAATGCAAATCATGTTGAGCATAACTTGATTAAATATAGTATTAAAATCAAGAAGAGAGTGTGGAAATAGATATACCTTGACCTTGGATGAGAAGAAGAGTAATAATGGAGGTTTTAAGGACAAGAGAAGGGAGAAGAAGAGAGAGGGAGAAATTGGGCGGCAGCGATTTGGACTGATGAGTCCAAACGCTGTGTAACAGTACCCTTTAAACAGGGCAAAATATTTTGCTCTACCGTCGGCTAGACATTATACCTAGAGGGCGGTCTAGGCGGCGGTCATGCACAAAATTGCTTACCTCTGGCTGAAACGCTCCGTTTCACTTATATACTCAATGCCTCAATTACCGCTGGCCAAGCACTTGCCTGAGAGGAGGTCTACCCAGTGCTCAACTCCAGCCGATCATGTCTTGGTTTACCACCGGCTAGACACTGTGTCTAAGGGGTGGTCTCCACAACACTCAAGTCCAGCCGTGTAATTCCCTATTTACCGCCAGCCAGATACTATGCCAAGGGGGCGGTCTGGGCGACGCAAATTAAAATTTTTTCTTTAGTCAAATCTGAATCTGCTCAATTTCAACAAGCACACATAAAACACATTTGCACCCAACCTAACAAAATAACATATTCGTGCACCCCCAAACCTGAATTGAATAGCACTTTTCAATGAGCTCAAATCTAATATAAATAATATTCAATTAGGTCTGAAAGTGCTCGAGACTCACTCTAATTATCGACTCGAAATGAAACAAAGGAGAATAGTAAAGAAAATAATACATGGGTGGGTTGCCTCCCACCGAGCGCTTTATTTAACGTCTGTACAAGATGCACAGGAGCCTTATAGCTCACAGAAACGAATCCACTTCAAGGTAGACTCCGTAGGACAACTTTCAAGATAAAGTTTTAGTCTATGTCCATTCACTTTATAAACTCCCCCGCTAGCTCGATATGTAATTTCTATCGCACCATATGGAAAAACCTATGTTACTTCATATGGACCAGTCCATTTTGACTTCAATTTTCCAGGAAATAATTTCAACCATGACTGGTATAACAACACAAGCATCCCTGGACGAAACTCTTTGAAATGAATATTTTTGTCATGCAATTTCTTCTTCCTTTCCATGTATATCTTTGCATTCTCATAAGCATTATTCCGAAGCTCCTCGAGCTCACTCAATTGCAAACTTCTTTCCTCCCCCGCTTTATCTAAGTTGAAGTTCAGCTTCTTCAGAGCCCAATAGGCATTGTTTTCCAATTCTACTGGCAGATGACATGCCTTGCCAAAAACCATCCTGTAAGAGCTCATGCCTATCGGGGTCTTGTATGCGGTTCTATATGCCTATAATGCATCATTCGGCTTTATAGACCAATCCTTTCGATTTGGTTGCACAATTTTCTCCAGTATCTGCTTAATCTGCCTATTGCTCACTTCAACCTGTTCTAACGTCTGAGGATGGTACGGGGTTTCCACTTTGTATTTGACATTATACTTCTTCATTAATGAGGCAAAAACCTTGATACAAAAACCTTGATACAAAAATGGCTTCCACCGTCACTGATGATTGCACGAGGCGTTCCGAATCTGGTGAATATGTTCTCTTTTACAAACTTCACCACCACTTGGCTATCATTTGTCTTGGTTGCGATTGCTTCGATCCATTTCGAAACATAGTCCACTACAACCAAGGTGTAGTTAAACCCGTGTGAGGAAGGGAAAGGTCCCATGAAATCTATTCCCCACACATCAAATATCTCCACTATCAATTGGCTAGAAAGAGGCATCTCATCTCTCTTACCTATATTCCCAGTCCTCTAGCACCTATCATAAGAAATACAGAATGTATAAGCATCCTTAAATAAAGAGGTCTAAAAGAAACCTGATTGAAGAACTTTCAGAGCAGTCTTCTTGGCATTAAAGTGCCCTCCACAACTAAGGTTGTGACAGAATTTTAGCACATCTTGCTGCTCTTCTTCAAGGACGCATCTTTGAATAATCTGATCAGCGCCATATTTGAACATGTATGGCTCGTCCCAAAAGTATTGCCTGGTGATGGAGATGAATCTTCTTTTTGCTTGTAAGTTCAGGTCAGTTGGTATGATACCATTTGTGAGATAATTCACAATATCTGCATACCATGGATCTTTGTCTCTCACAACCATTAGCTGTTTATCAGGAAAATTCTCATTGATTGGTAGAAACTTAGTACTCTCTTCCACGTTCTCATCCTCCTCTAATCGAGAAAAGTGATCAGCTACCATGTTCTTGGTGCCCTTCTTACCCCTGATTTCCAAATCAAACTCTTACAACAAAAGGATCCACATGAGTAATCTCGGTTTCGCTTCCTTTTTTGTCAGTAAATATTTCAAAGCAGTATGATCAGAATAAACAATGACCTTGGACCCAATTAAATATTCACGAAATTTTTCCAAGGCACTAACAACAAGAAGTAATTCTTTTTCTGTAGTGGAGTAATTCAATTATGCTTCATTCAAAGTGCGACTAGTGTAGTATATAACATGTGGAACTTTTTCTACTCGCTGTCCTAAAACAGCGCCTACAGCATAGTCTGATGCATCACACATTAATTCAAATGGAAGAGACCAATCAAGAGGCATGATTACAGGAGCAGATGTCAGTTTATCCTTTAAAGATTCAAAAGCATGCAAACATTCATTATTGAAAACAAATGTAGAATCTTTGGTCAAAAGGTTACATAGGGGACGACTGATTTTTGAAATATCTTTTGTAAAGCGCCTATAAAAACATGCATGACCAAAAAAACTTCCACCTCCCACTTCTTACACCTTTCACAGAAGTGGGAGGTGGAAGTTTAGCAATTACTTCAATTTTAGCCCTATCTACTTCAATGCCTTTATTAGATATCACATATTCTAACACTATTCCAGATTTTACCATAAAGTGGTTTTTCTCTCAACTAAGAGTACAATTGGTCTCAGTGCATCTTTTCAAAACATTAGTTAATTTATCAAGGCAGTGGTCAAAGGAATTACCAAAAATAGAAAAATCATCCATAAATACCTCAATATACCGTTCTAACATGTCTGAGAAGATTGACATAATGCATCTCTGGAAGGTGGTAGGTGCGTTGCATAGCCCAAAAGGCATTCTTCGGAAAGCAAAGGTTCCGAAAGGGCATGTGAACGTCGTCTTCTCTTGGTCCTCTGGAGCTATGGCAATTTGATTGTATTATGAAAATCCATCCAGGAAGCAATAATAAACATGTCCTGCCAAACGCTCGAGCATCTGATCAATGAACGGCAAAGGGAAGTGATCCTTCTTAGTTGCCGTGTTAAGCTTGCGGTAATCTATGCACACTCTCCATCCCGTTGTCTTCCTTGTAGGAATCAACTCATTATTTTCATTAGCTACCACCGTGATTCCAGACTTCTTTGGTACAACATGGATCGGACTTACCCATTTACTGTCAAATATAAGGTATATGATACCCACCTTAAGTAGCTTTAGGACCTCTTCCTTCACGACCTCTTTCAAGTTCGGGTTGACTCTTCGTTGAGCCTCTCTAGATGGCTTCATAACTTCTTCTAAAAGAATGTGGTGCATGCAAATGGTAGGGTTTATTCCCTTAATATCTGCTGTAGTCCATCCAATGGCGGCTTTCTGTTCTTGGAGTACCTTCAGCAGTCTCTCTTCTTTTTCTGCCTCTAGGTTAGAGGCTATAATCACTAGTAGAGTGTCATTCACCCCTAGGAAGGCATACTTGAGGTTAGAAGGAAGTTGTTTTAGCTCTAATGCAGGGGGAGAGCTCATAGATGGGATTAATGTCTTGTTGATCTCATCTTATATCTCCACACTTACTTCATCAATATCAGAACCTTTTTCTGAAACTTCAACTTGTTATAGTTCTTCATCTTCAAATATATCACAGATCCAATCTAATAGTTCTTCAGATATTCCTTCTAACAATTCGTCTTGCATTGCTGAATTCACCACTTCAATTGAACTACATTCAGCTGAATAACAATCATCTGTTGCTTCAGGGAACTTAAGAGATTCAAAGACTTTAAATTCTACAGTTTCATCTAACACAGTCATCATTAGCTTTCCATTCTAGACATCTATAAAAGCCTTTGCAGTTGCCATAAAAGGTCTTCCTAATAAAATAGGCTTGCAATCTCTATCATTTGCTCGTTCATCCATGTCTAGTACTTCAAAATTAGCAGGAATGATAAGATCATCTACCTGTACTAGCACGTCGTCAACATAACCCCTAGGGTATCTGACGCAACCATCGGCCAACAAAAGCGACATGGTTGTTTTCTTCAGGTCATTCAATCCCAGTTCCTTATGAATAGTGAATGCTATTAAATTAATACTGGCTCCCAAATCTAACATGACTCTCTTCAAAGTTGTACCTCCAAAAGTAATGTTAATGCAAAAACTACCTAGGTCTTGTAATTTTGGAGGTACTGACTTTTGAAGGACTGCATTAGCACTACCGGTCATGAACTCTAGATGATTTTCCATAAATCTTGTTTCGTACGTATGAAGACTCTTAAATTTTTTTGCATATGTTGCCATCTTCTGAATTATCTCAAGTAAAAGCAAGTTGACATTGACTTTTGAGAGAATGTCATATATGTCTTTGTATGATTTCTCTAACTTGCTATTTTGTAGTCTCTTTAGGAATGGAACTGGAGGAACATATGGATTAGGTGACTTGAGTAGCAGTGGTGAAATTTTGGACTTTTCCACTACTATCTCTTCCTTTTGGGGTATGATGTTCTCTTTGGAAGGACTTGAAACATTAGCAGATTTATTAGAAAGTTCAGCATGTCTATCATCAGTTTGTATCTTACCATTCTGAAGGATTGTAATAGCCTTTGCTTGTTCTATATAACTTGGAAATTTTCCATGTTCCATCATTTGATTAGCCTCGGCTAATTACCCAACTTGAGTTTTTGTCTTCCTCATTGAAGCTTGAAGATTTTGAAATTGTACCTTATTACTTTGTTGAGTTTGCTTCATATTCCACTTCATTCATTGCTCCATTCGCTCAATTTGCTGCCTTTACTGCTCCATTTACTGCCTTTGCCGCTCCATTTGCTATCCCATTCGTTGCTCCATTTGCAGGAGCAAATCCTCTACTGAAGGCTTCTTGAGTTATGATTCAGAATTTTACTAAGCACCAGTGTTCAGCTGCCTTTGGTTGGTATTATTGTTGCCTCATTGATTTCAAGTACTCTGATTATTGTTTGACCATGAAAAATTGGGATGATTTCTCCAACCAGGTTTGTAGGTACTGGAATATGGATCATTCCTTGGTCTGGGATTATAGTTGTTCATGGCTTGAGCTTCTTCTTCCTCTCCATGTCCAGGACCTCCTACTTGGTGTTCATCTACAGCCGGTTTTTGTTGTAATTGACCTATAACAACAACCATCACATCCACCTTCTTCATCAATTGTGTCATTTGAATAGAGCTTTCTATGTTGGCATCTATGGTATACATTCCATTCATCCTCCTAGAATTTTTGTAACGAGAATTTTGGGCCAACTTTTCGAAGATAGAGTATACCTTCTTAGGTTGTTTTTCATACATGGATCCTCCACAGGCATTATTTACTAAAAGTCCTGACACTTCAGTCAGACCATCATAAAACCACTAACATAGCTGATTAGTAAGAAATCCGTGTTAGGGACAATCTCTAGTATACTTCTTGAACCGTTCCCATGCCTAATAAAAAGTCTCATTATCTTGTTGAAAGAAACTCGAAATTTTAGCTTGGATCTCACTAGTTTTCTGAGGTGCATAATATTAATCAGTGAGCTTTTCCCTTACTTCATCCCAGGTTCTGAAAGATGTAGGAGGCAATGTCAACAACCATGTCTTCGCTTCATCTTTCAATGAATGTGGGATACATCTCATGCGCAGCTGGTCTTCTATAATTCTATAGTTGGGTAATGATTGTATTACCGCGTAGAACTCTCTGAAAAAAAAAGCACATCGTCATTTGGTGTACCACAGAAAACGGGCAATTGGTTGTAGTGGCTACTTTTCAGTTCATAATTCCTTGCAACAGGTTCTAACACAATACACAAAGGATGGTTGCTCACAACTGGTCTATTGTAATCCTTCATAATTCTGACAGGCTCTGGTTCTAGCTCATAAGCTGGATTTGGAACAAGATTTGGATTGGGGTCAAAACCTTGATTGAGTCTCTCTTGATATTGATTTTCTGCATCTCCCATTGTTGGATTCCTTATGCGATCAATATTATCGTTCAAAGGTAACAATTCTCCCTGTCGAGATCTTTTACCTTGCATCTGTTGTAAACACCTGAAATCAGAATAAGACAAACACAAGTAAAATAAAAAATAAAAAATAAAAAATAAAAAATAATAAAGATAAAAACTAAAAAGCTAAAAATTAATTACTCGACTACTTAAACTAGATTAAACCTATTAACTAAAACCAAAACTAGAAATAACCAATAAATTCAACTAGTTCTTCGGCAGCGGCGCCAAAAACTTAATGTGTAAAATCGTGTTATAAAAACCTAACTCGCAAGGACACGAATCGTGAGATAAGTACAGCGACAAGTAGGGATCGTTCCCCCGAGGAAAAGTAATTTATCAATTATAACTAATCCTAATTAAAGCTAAGCAATTAAAAGTAACCAAGAGTTTTGAGATTGACTGATTGATTTAGAACTAAATTAAACTAAAAAAGCAATTTAACAAGAATATGTGAATGTGATTAAAAGGTGGAAAACTAGGTAACCGATACTCCCCATATGCATTATGCAATACTCAATGTTCATCAACTAATTCCATGAAACAGATTCAATCCAGATTCAGAGTTCATTCTCATCTTAAATATGGTATTACCTTAATTCCTCGGGATTTAACCATGTGCTCTCAATCACAACTCACCCTCGTCAAAGGTGTAAGCCATCACCAAGAACCCATTACGTGCAAAAATTATTGAACCATAATTGTCTCGCAGTAATTCCTATGTCGAGAAAAATCATACTTATTCAATTGAAAAGTAATTAAGACAACCTAAATTCCTCTAGCGCATTCTCAATTTATAAATTATCGAAATCCTAGACAAGTATCAATTAATTTCCATTAGATTAATGCAAGTCAAAAGTAAGACATATAATGAATTGAACAAATCTAAATCCGAATTGATTAATAAAGATATAGAGTTTGAATCATAACATGAGCATTACATAGGTTCACATCGATCTCCTAGTATAGAGTTAGTTACACATCATAAAATTTAAAAGAGAAGAGATATAAGAGATAAAACCCATTGAGGCCAAATCTTTGATATTGAAATCTCCTTCGTCTTTGAATCTTCTCTGTGTAAAGATGGATGGTAGAGTTGAGAAACGGTTTTTGTGTTCAAAAAGCCATCCTTGAAGTCTGATGTCTGCGCCTTTAAATAGGTTTCTTAAAAAATAGGTCAATCAAAGTCCTGAAAGAAACAGGTTTGCGCACGACTGCCCCTTGGACTGCTCCCTGGGCAAGGTGCATGAGCAGTGGTCCAACAATTGAAGCACAACTGGATGTGAACGCTGGCTAGACCGCTTGGGAGGCATCTGCCTGGTCGACGGTCTGGCCGGTGAAAATTATTGTATCTTCCTCTACTGCTGACCGCTGGCTGGACCACTTGGGAGGCACTGCATGGCCGACGGTTTGGCCGGTGAAAATTCTAGGATCTTCCTCTACTGCTGACCACTGGTTGAACCACATGGGAAGCAAGTGTCTAGGTAGCGGCAAAAGACAGTTTTGCCCTTTTTAACATTTTTTTTTAACTCTAATTCATCTACAAATGGATTCATCTGCATTACTAAGGAAAACATCCTACATAGGCTCAACAAACACATCAAACCATCAAAAATGACTCAAAGGACAGACATAATACATAGGACAAATGGTGAAATATAAGTATAGAATTAGACTGATCGTTATTCATGAAGGAATGCAAGTGGCATTAGGTAGGGGCAACCGGGTTAAATTCTGGATAGAATTATTGTTTGAAGGTTCGATGCTCAAATTGGCTTTTCCTAGAATTTTTACGCTGGCAATTAAAAAGTCTGGCACTGTTAATGAGTTTGGGTTCATGGAAGGGCGGCAGTGGAATTGAGAGATTCCTCTTAGAAGAAGGCTGTTTGACTAGGAGACCGAACAATAGAGAACTTTTCTTCAATGTCTTTCGAATGTTTAAATGTTAACCAATGTGAATGATTCGGTGGTGTGGAAATTTGAATCCTCCGATCAATTTTCGATTAAGTCTTTTCGGAGGCGGATGGAGGAGGGGATAGTGGGGGAGGAGACAGTTTTCAAGGATGTTTGGCTTGGGTTTTGTCCTTCTAAAATCGAGCTCTTCATATGGCAGCTTATCCATGGTAGGTTACCAGTAAGGGAGGTTTTATTTAGGTTTGGTGTCCAGACAGGTGGTGTTGGGCATTGCGGTTTGTGTGTTAATAAAATGGAAATTATCGATCATTTATTCCTTCACTGTGATTGGACTTGGAAACTATGGCTGAATTGCATGAAATGGTGGGGCATTTACTGCTGTCCTACTCGATCCATCGTGGATTAGTGGCAAGGCTGGATGAGTTTATGTCCATGGAAGCTGTCAATGATAGCCTGGAGAACTCTTTTTTTTTTTTTGTTGCCATTTTTTGGACTATTTGGGAAGTTAGGAATCACAAGGTTTTTAAGAACGAGGAGCTGGATTTTATTAGAACTGTGGATACGGTGAAATTCAAACTGGGCTGGTGGTTCAAACATTTTGGAAGAGGATCCTATGCGTCCATAACACATATTCTATTGAATATTGTGGAATGTTGCTCGGAGATGCCAATAAAGGAGCCTTAATGGAGGGAAGTTTCGTCCCCTCCTATGGACAATGGGCTGTTCTTTAATGTTGATGGCTCGGTTACGGATTCGCCTGGTCTTGCGGGTATAGGAGGTGTCCTGCGAGATCATATGGGTAAGATTTTGTGTGTTTTCTCTTCTTATGTGGGCATCCAAGATGTTATCTTGTCTTAGCTTTTGGCGATTTTCCGAGCCTGTGAGTTGCTTGGTACGAGGCAGGATTTGTCTCATAGACCGATCATTGTTATTTCTTATAAGATTGTTGTTAAGTGGGTTTTGGGTAGCTTCCCTGACTCTAATAGCCACATTCAAGTCATCGAAGACATTCGCAGTTGGTTGGGCAATTTGAGGTTGGCTTTGGTGGAGTTTTATCCAAGATCGAGTAATTCTTTTGCGGATACTCTGGCAAAGAAAGGTCTGCAATCTGGAGTAGATGAGCTGTGGTGGAGTGTGTAGTTTGGTTTGGGGTTGTCTCTGTTTTGGGTGTTTCCTTCTGTTGGCTGTTGGGTGTGTGGTGTTGGCCTGGCTTGGTGCCTTCTTTTTTATAAGATTGCCTTTTAAAAAATATATATATATATTATATATATCATGCATGATACATCCATGCACACTTTCAGACAAATTTCCTCTCCATCCGATATCTGTACCGACTGTACGTTGTCGACGTGCCATATAATCTACACTACTGCTATAATGCAAAGTAAATAATCAGAGACGGAGCTAGTTTCCCTAATATACGGAGGCCAATTTCATAAACTATTAGAACTTTAGTAGAAAAATGTAAATAACATATAACATTAGGGTAAAGTTTAAGTAAACTATAAAATATTATATATATATATATATATATTGAATTTGGGCCGTGGTTTCGCTGCTGTAAATAACATGAACATAAAGAGATTATTTAAATAAAAATAGCATGTATAATGAACTTCATACAAAATACAATATAGAAAACAAAGGGGAAAAAAATGCAATTAATTAATATACAATATACGTGTATCTTAGCTTATTGGAAGCATGCACCAAGCATATATACATAATACATGGGAGATGTTATTCCTCAATCAATGAGTTTCGCAGTGGCCTGGAGCCCCTCGGGGGATGTAGGTGCAGGGATTAGGGCCAGCGGGTGGAACCGGTGCTCGATTTTGTGGGAAAGACACTGCCAGGACACGAGACGTATTGTGCTTACTTGCATACATAGGCCTTGCATCTACAAGAGGGTTGGCAATGATATTCAAAATATAGCACAAAATGATAATCACTGTAATGGTACTGAAAAGAGTTTTTGTGAAGAGACACGACATTGTTTGATTTACGAAGAAGATTGCTGAACAAGTTAACAGTTATTGTTCAGATAAAGGATTCATTATATAACCGGCTACTAGATAAAGGATTGGAGCAGAGAAAATGAGACTGCGAATTCAAGGAAGAGGTTAAGAAATAACCTATAAGAGATTTCGTGGATTTTGATTTTGACATTGTTCACATCCATGCTTGATATATGATGAGTGACTCTTTTTTGGCACCGCATGCAATATTTCATTTAAAAATAAATAAATAAATAAACGAATCTAAAAGACAGATTTCTTTTAAGGTACATGCCAGGCTGTTGTTAAATTTAGTACTTTAATTTCTCCTAATTTCGAAGGGATTTTTTTTTTTTTTTAATATTTCAAATAGTAAGACGTAGACATACAATATTACAATGGCGAGAAGTAGAAATAACACATCAAAAACTGGAGGTGGGGGTCAATGTGGATTGTGGAGGTGGACCGGTGGAGGTGGGGGCCTATGTATGTGAACGCCTTTCCTCTTCGCCCATTAACACACAAACCAAGCCCCATCAACTTTAAAAAAAAAATCAAAAGCGTTCACATACATAGACTTTTTGAAATTACTTGTCATAAGATAAACCTCCGCTCTTACTTGTAGCGTTATAATTTATAAGTGAAGAGGTCTAATTTTAATCTTCGCAGCAAGTTCTTGAAACATATATGATATGAGTAATGTTAGGCTTACAAATTTTTTCTCAAAAAACTTTTTAAATGATGAGTTGTTAACATCATATACTTCATTACATAAACTTATAATTCGAGAAGTTTTTTGGTAAAAAAATTAGAAAGACTGGCATTCCACATATGATATATATATCTATACATCCGCCAACACAAACCACTCAAATTCTAAAACCCGTATATAATACTTCAAACAAATCTTGCATTCCAAGACACGCTAAAAACAAACTCTTAAAAACTAATATCCACCATTTAATTTATTTTATGTACTACTCTTCTCCTATTAATCAAAATCTCATCTTAATCTTTTTCCACCTATTTTTATTTTTATTTTTTTTTTGTAAGTATTACAAATATTACAATAGGACTGACAAGTTCAAACAACACATATTTATACATGCTTATAAAATGCGTATGGTGGAACTCGAACCTCTCATTACCAATGTGAAAGGGATGTGCACTACCATCGCTACTAAGAGGTGATATGCAATCCTTTTTTACCTATTAAATTTCATCATTTTGTCTTCCTGAAATACCTATTAATGAGTATATACTTATCTATATTAAAACTTTTTATATATATATATTTTAAAATATGGTATGATATAATTAGACATATGGTGAAATTAATCTATATATTTGTTTATATTAATTTATTAATATTTTAGACAAAAAAAGACACGGATTCAAATCAGCGATTAAAAAATTGTGTCTCAATTTGTTTCTAACCAACTAAATTAGGATATGTATCTATATTTAATTTTTTTTCAACTTTTTCGATAAATATAAATACATATCCCGATTTGGTTGATTAGATATAAATTGGAACACTCTTTTTACACATACAATTTGAGTTAAAAAAAACACATGATGGTAGAGTGCTGAATTGTTATTAATTTAAGTCCAAAATCAAACTGACTTGACTTTAAATTCGATAACGCTATAAATACTTAAATAGTTGTGTCCCCACAGTAACAAGAAGGAAACAAATGTCAACTTATTATTATTTTTTTTTCTGATTTAAAAAATAAATGTCAACTTATAAATTGTCAACTAGAGCTTATTTCATACGGTTGGAAAGAAAAATGGGGAAACAAAAAAGAAATTTTGAGCTAGTGAATTTCATCGAATGATCGAATATCAATATACAAAGATCACATCTAAGACTTAATTCATCTTGTTCAACAAGATACATATTCAGTACCCAACAAATTAAAAGGTCAAATGAGGATAATTTTTCCCCTAAAAATCATTTTACGTAATCTTTAACTTAAACCATTGATCACAAGTTCACAATATATCTAAAGCTTGAGAAAAATAATATGGGTCAATAGAGGCGTAGCTCAGCTAATAAAAGAACGAGCTTCAGAGTTTGGGATTTGGGCAAATGACTTTCAGGTTAGCGGCTCGAATCCTACTAATGGTGGCAAAAGCTTTCAAAAAAACATCTGGTCCCGAATTAATAGATATTATCAAAAAATAATAATAATATAGCAGTAATTTCACATTGAAAAAATAATAATAATAAAAAGATAAGAGTATATATATATATATATTGAAGTATTGCATTATTAAATAAATTCGGTGTTTTTTTGGGAAGAGGAGGATTCAAACCCGTAATCTCATGGTGTAAGTGTGATGGGTTTACCACCGGACTAACCTTATCCCTTCAAGGTTATACATATTTAATTTATTTAACATAAATATACATTTTACATGAAATTATGAACTGACTTTGATGTATTGAAGTTTACAATAAACTTCATGTTTACTAAGAGTGGACCATTAAAACAAAGGTACTGAAATTGTACGAATAGTACAGATATTGCTATCCATAAATATGATTTACACACGACGAGATGAGGTTGGTTCGATGGTAAAATTTCTCACACCTGTATTATGTGGTTGAGGGTTCGAGTCATCCCCCTCCCTAGAAAACTCCCCAATTTATGTAATAGCATAATACTTCACAAAAAAATAATAATAATAATAATATGATTTACACACTCATATTTTATAAAAATGATTTAATTAAAAAAAATATCCCAACACAAAATGACACATAAGGGCAAATTACTATAATGTACACCCATTAATCATATGTTGATGTCTTAAAAAAAATATCATATGCTAATTAGATTTTAAGAATCTCTGACATAAACTAATGTACGTAGTACGTATTTGTTTTTCTGAATAGTTCTGAAGTCGCTGAAATCTGAAAAGTGACAAATCTAAATTTGATTGATATGTTTATTTTTTTTTTAACAATGTCTGAATATCTTTTTTTGAAACTGTCAGTTTATTAAAAAAGCCCCAAAAGGCCAAACCAAACCAAACAATTCAATACAAACACAGGAGCCGCCAAAAGCCCCAAAAGAAGACCCAACACAACCTTACAAGAAGAAAGAACTACACAACAGAGCACTCCAAACATAGAAAAATAGAGTGCCTAAAGAAACATATAGGAGTAGAACTCGAAAACAACAGAAACTAACCAACACCCCATTCCAACCTCTCGCCATTCAAACCAGAACCAGCTTTAGCCAAACTATCCGCTAAAGAATTAGATCTCCTAGGTGTAAACTAGATGGAAATATTATTTTGCGACAAAAGGAGCTGTCTGATGTCATACACCATCTTTACATAACTTAAATTCCCAAAACCCTCTCCATTAATCCATAAAACTATAGATTTACAATCACTCATAATTGTAATATTTCTTTCTTCTAATAACTGGCTAGGTGAGACCAATGCACATGCTCTATGAATGGATTGAACTTCAGCCAAAATGGAACCCGCAACTCCTATAGAAGACGAAAATAAACACAAAATATGTCCCCTAGCATCTCTAGGAACTCCACCAATGCCAACCATACCCGGGTTTCCTCTAGTGGAGTCGTCCACATTGAAAATAAGGTTATTTGTTCAAAGGAGGAGACCAAGAGCACGGCCTGATTTCCTAAATAGGTTGCCTATCGACACATCTCCCATCAATATCTAGAAGGAGCAACGTAATATCATTAGAACAACTAATACCGAAATTTTTGAACCATCAAGCCACCCTATATGTAACTGAGTCTAAAGCCATAGATAGATTAGCCGTTTTCCCACAAAACACTCCATTATTTTGAAACTCCCATATGGTCCAACCACGGCACAAAACAGTAAGTTCTAAGCTCTTTTACTGGGCTTAGAAGGGCACAAACCTGACCAACCTTCCATCCAAGCTAAGACCGAAAAATTACAGCAAGAGATTAAACCCTACCATCCTATAGCCGACATCCATAATTCCCAAGACCATCCACAATGTAGAAAAAGGTGATCTACTGACTCAGGATCTTTACCACACAAAGGGCAATCGAGACTAGCCAGTTGAGACATTCCTAACCAAAATCCTACCTTTGAACAACTGCCACAAGAAAATCTCTATTTTCGGACGACATATTCCTTGCCAAAAAGGGAAAAACAGCCGAACTACACATCCCCCCACCACTTTCAAGACACCTTATAGAAGAATTAATTGAGAAGTAACCATTTAGACAAAAGGAACAAGCCAAAGCATCCGGAATACCCCTCCTAATACATATGCTGTCTAAAGCTAACAAAAAACACCTCCATTGATTATTTTCCTAATCAAACAACAGTCTTCTCACTCTCACATCCCAAATCCATTTCAAACCTTTGAATCTACCAAACCCCTTAACCATTCCATCTTTGTTAGAGGCCAATGCATATACTCTCAAAAATGCATTCATTATCGAGACAAAATCCCATCGTAAATCTTTCCAAAACCTTATTCCCTCACCCGACCCAACTATCACCTGAAAACCTTCCATAATTATGCTGTGAGTCCTCTGACTCTCATCAAGCAGCCTACTAATTGATTTAACAAAAGAGAAACTCGACTTTTGCTCAATGACGTCCTACACTAACCCATTAACACTCAACTTATACTTCGCACAAATCACATTCTTCCACAAGGAAGAGTGTTCCTTTCCAAACCTCCATATCCACTTAACCAACAAACTAACACTTTTGTCCCTCATCCTACATATCCCCAAGCCTCCTAACTTCTTACTTTTGCAAACCGAATCCTAGTCCACAGCATGTACTTTTTTTTTTTTTTGCCAATACCATAATTCCAAAAAAATTCCCTTTGGAGCTTTTCAATTTTCTTCGCCACATATCTGAAATCTAGTAACAAGACAATCATACCCTTATAACTATTCAGATGTATGTATTTGTGTTTAATATAATTATTCTATTATTCAAATATTTACAGAGACAAAATAGACAAATCTAACCTATTTTTGAAATCAAAATTCATTTTTAATCTTATTTTCAAAATAAAACCATATTCAACCAAAACTTCTAAAAACTATTTAAAACTAACCAAAAAGTGATGAAAATACCCTAGATTTTTATTTTTCTTCTCTTTCTTTCTTTCTTCTCTCTTAGTTCTTCACTTTCTCTCTCTAAAATCCCTTTTTCTTCCTTTCAGTCGCCATATGGTGAGTTTTTAATGCTTTAAATAGCTAACAATTGTTTTTATTGGTATATTATTCATGGGTTTTTGATACTATTTTAGATTTTGTCGTTGTTTTCAAACTCAATTTTGAAGTTTTCAAAAATTTTGGATTTCTGATGACGTTGTATAAAAGTCAGCCATGTAATATTTCATTGTTCATCATTTAACATATTTATTCAATTTCTGGATTTATGATGCAAACTACACGATAGCTTGTCATGCAATATGTTTTCTGTTCATCATGTAACATATATGACATGTAATTCATTAAGGGCAACACAGTCTTTTTACTAGCAAGATTGGTTAAAAATTAAATTTTACGACATCTCGGTTAGAATTGAATTTGACTAATTTCATTTGGTTAAAAAACATTCTCTCTATTTACAAAATATATATTTTTGAAATAGTATTTTTAATACTTCAAAAAAAAAATGGAAATAGTATTTATTTATTTTGAAGTATTACAATAAATAATAGAATAGGACTATCGGGACCTGCTGAAATCAAACAATACATATACGGTCCAAATATCTACTCCTATAATGGGAGATACTACTGTCATAACCCGGGAATAAAACTCCCTACATATGCTTGTAAAATGTACATGATGGGATTTGAACCCCTCACCACTTATGTGGAAGGGAAGTGCACTACCAGCTCTGCTAAGAGGTAATGTGAAATGAAATAGTATTTATAATATTTTAATTTAAACTAATTAAATAAATATTTTAAAAAATAAAAATATATTGATTTATGTTTAACTATTAAGAAATTTTACCAAACGAACTCTTATAATTTTTTAACAATTAAAATAGTTTTTGGATATTATAAAAAAATTAGGAGTGCAATTAAAATTAAAATTTGTTTTTAAATCTTAAACACTAATGAATCTTGAATTAATGGCCATAAACTTTAGTTTATATTTTTTTTTAGAGTAATGCTAAACATCCTGCAAACTTTATATCTTAACTTGTATTCTAATTATTGACTAGTTTGTCAACTCGTGCGATGCACAGGCTTTGTTAAATATATTTTATTATAGTTAGAAAATGTAAGATAATAAGACAAAAATCTAATAGATATTTCACTTCAACATATAAAATAATTAAAAAAATCTAATAGATATTTCACTTTAAATTCCGTAAAATTGAATATTTAAAAAAAATGTTAAATGAAGAAGAAAAAATATAAAATTATATACATATATGTGTGAGTCGATACATGCAAAAACATATAGATATGAAGGTCATGCATATTGAAAAAACAAATTATTGAAAAACACATGAGTTTAATTTAATTTTCACTTATAGGTAATGAATAACCGAGAAAGATGAGGAGAAATATGAAATGAGCTAGAATGAATGCGAACGGGTTATGGTGAAATCAAAACACATAAATTATATTAAAATTTATCTTATTCACTTCATCTTAAAAAAAAAAAAAATGGAAAGGTTACATTGAAATTAATCCAAATGAATAAATTACATTAAAATTAATCTTATTTATTTCATTTTAAAAAATTGAAAGGTTACATTGAAATTAATTTATTAAATATGATCATTTTCATCTTAATAAAATGAAAATGTTACATTAAAATTAATCTTTTTTTTAAGCAAAAGCACATAAATTTCATTTAAAATAATCTTATTAAATTGAGAAAAGCAAAAGTAAAATACAAACTTGAAACCAAATCTAAAAAATTAAATTGAAATGAATTATATTAAATGATTTGATTTAAATTATAATTCATAATATATATGATTAAATATATTATATATTTCATAATATAATATATTATTATTATATAATCTTAATTCATGAAAAGTTATTAATAAATATTTCATAAATGATTATACGTGATTATATAATATCATATCTTATTATTATATATGATATATTGTATAATATATGTAATAATTATAAGAGCATTAATGAACAACATGTGACAACATTAAGAAAATATATGTAAATTTTCTTACTTAATGACGATTAAATTTAGTTTTAATATTTGAATTTCATTTAACATGTAACATGATAGGATTAACAACGTTCAATGTATAGTTTTAAAATTAAGTTTATACATGAATCTAATTTTTAGCCAGCACGATGTGCGGACATTGTTAATATGAATTGAAAATCATGGAGTGTTTCCTATGAAGAATTATTATTATTTTTTAATGTATGAAGAAAAATATTTGGGTTAATATAATACAAAAATAATTAATCTTAAATTGAAAGTAATACAATTGTAACTTTTTATTATGATCACTGCGCTATAGGAAAATTTCATGTTGTTTGTTAACTTTATCATCTTCCTTTTTCACATCATCATCAACCTCATGAAGAACATAACACATGTATGATAAATTATTTTCAGAAGGTTATAGTCATTCATGAACCGAAAATAGTTTTATGATAATTAAGACATATTTAAATACTTTACCAAAAATTTCAAATTTTGTATATTTGGTATTTATTTGAAGAAGTATATTTGGTATTTTTAGTATCCATAAACGTGTTTATATAAAACATTTAACTTGAAAACCATTCAAAGACTTGATTAATTTAATGTATTTTTTATTTAAAAATTCATCTCCTATTCTTAAAGATAAATTATTCTTATAAGTTTCATAGTAAACACCCAGTTAATTATTCTATAAATTCTCAACCAACAAACCTTGAAACCTATTACTTATGGATTTTAGAGGTAATGTGGTCAAATAATTTTTTTTGGGGTAAGAAAAGTGAATTCAATGATTAGATGTAATTTTATTGACTTAATGGCGTTTAAATTTAGTTTATAGATCAAATTCAGATTAAATTAAATATTTGAATTCCATTTGATGTGAACACGATAGATGTATGGTTATAAAATTAAATAAGATGTGAAAATTCTTACTTTTTTTTATGCATGAATCTAACAGAATTGAAGCATGCAGAATTAATTTTATGAATAAGGTTAATATATGTGAACAAAAATTAATTAATTATGGATTTTGGCTCATTGATATACATTTAAATTGAAGAATGGATATAATGAAACAGACATAGCAAAACAATTATATATTACCAAAAACTTCAAAAAGGTATTAAAAAAAATTTTAATAAAAAAAAAAATGTTAATATGTGCCCTTATGCTTTTTTTTTTTTAATAATAAAATTATTACAGAAAGAGAGGGACGTGATTCAACCTCGTCAATGAAGGTGTGAAGGGATTACTCTTGAGCACATGTTAGATTTAGGAAAAAGTAAATATATAAAATAAAAAAAACTATACATATTCTATTTTGTTTTTATATATACAGAGATATGGTGACGCTCTTTATCATCAAGTAACATTGAGCGGTGGTAATGTAGTCATTTTTTTCAAGATGCACTAAGTTGTACAATAAATAAAAATTCCAATAACCTTGCCAAATTTGTATTGAATCTGAATAAATTATGCTTCCATTTAAGATATAAAAAAAAAAAAGTTAAAAAATTGAAAATTAAAATAAAAACAAAAATGGTGGAGATGTGTATCTCCCTTGATCCACATCAGCAACCATCGTGACAGCAATTGCATATAATATAATTTTTATTTTTGCATAGAGACAATTAAATGATCCAACTCATGTCGAAAGAAAATAATTTCAATGTTTTGTTATCAGAAAATTAAATAAAAACCAAGTGTCCCTTTGATCATCAGCTAGCAGGTGAAGAGTCCTCTTCGATCTCACCAAAAGAAAAATACAAAGTCACCACCCAAATCCACAAAATACCAAATTAATTGAGACTTGAAGATGTGAACATTCAAAGTTTCTGATAAGGGTGCAAAGCCGAAATAAACGATACAATTAAGCATCAAAGAAGTTCCTTTTTGGGTATTGCTAAAAAGATGGTTTTTATTTACCAAGAGTTTCATTTTCCCAGTCTCCCTAATGATATCATTATTATCATGTTAGTCTATTCTCAGTAACACAGCCTTTTTTTTATTTTTCCCTAACCCCTGTTTGGCTGCTAAGAAAATCCAGAAAAAAAAAAAACAAAATAAACTCACTCAATGACTCGATGTCAAACCTCGGTCTTCTTGAACCCTAGAAAACTACCAAGAATCTTCTAAATCAAGATTTGACTTATCAGTATCCAAAACAAGCTAATCATCGATTTTTTTTTTAAAAAAAAATACTAAGCTTGAATGAAAGAACTCACAAATGGTTTCGTTCAATTCTCGAAATCCAACCAATTTCTTCAAAACTCTGATTCCGATTGCAGTTTTTGAAAAATAGGCACTATCGAAAGTCGAGACCCTCCTATTTTGAACTGTCAGATCTGTTAGGATTTCTTTGATCTTGATTACATTTTTTTTGTTGGGCTGTTTGATAAATACTTCTGTGTTACTGGGCATCATGTGAATATATAGTTTCATGAAGGTAATATAAAAAGAATTTATAGGTAAACCAAAGCAATTAATCCACTAAAAAATGAAGAGTTTATGCGAATAATTGTATGAAAGGAATATTAAAAAGAATTTATAGGTAAATAAAAACAATTAATTGACTAAAAATGAAGAGTTTATGTAAATAATTGCATGGAAGTAATATAAAAAGAATTTATAGGTAAACAAAAACAATTAATTGACCGGAAAGAGGTTTTTTTTTTTTTTTTTTTTTTTTCCTAAGAAGAAAATTATGAGTTTATGGGATAGAAAGTATTAGCTTGGGAGATTATTTTCATAATTAATTATTATTTTTAATTAATGATAATTTATCCATTATGCCATTAATGGACTTTTAAGATAAAAAAATGTGAGGAATGTGGTATTGATTTAAATTGTAATTTGACTTATGAAACTTCCATACTTTTCATTTTTCAAAACCATTATTTGTGTCTTTTAAGATAGTGTGTTGATGATCTATGTAAATAAAATTTAAAGCTAATAAATCAAATGAACCTAAAACATTGATTATATATATATATATATAAATGTATATATAGAATTTAAGTTTAAAAATCTCTCACGACGACATGTAGCGCTGTGAAAGTCTATTATTATTATTATTATTATTATTATTATTATTGGTCAATTAACAAATGAATACATTTTAATTATGATTTATTTCACTTGTGACGTTTATATGGATTAAATTGTTTAAGTTATAAGTTGAAATATCTAACATTGTTCTTATTTTTATTATGTTTTCATCATTATTAATTCAAGTATCATCTTAAATGTTTTTCATAAATATATAAATTAAGATAATTTAATTACCTCAATAAAAAAATTAATATCCATTTTCAACAATTAATGCAAAAAATTTTAATTTTTCAAAATATAAACAACATTGTTTTAATTCATGTTTTCTTCAACATAACCATTAAGATACATGCCAATTTAACTCGTCAATTTAACCTAAGAGTGTGTAAAACATTAAGGGCTCGTTTGGCACACCATATTGGATTGTATTGTATTGAATTGTATTATCATTAATACAAACCTATTTTTGGTAATGAACTATATTATATCGTATTAAGTTATTCCGACTTTATTGTATTTTATTATATTATAAAAAATATAATATATATAATTTTAAATACTTAATAATTAATTTGAAATATCCTTATTATGAATAAATCATTAAACATTTTTTATAAAAAATCAATAAAATATTTATTTTAATTGATACAAAAAAATTTAATAAATAATATTTTATATATTTCCTATATAATTTTAAAATTATTAAAAATATTAACAACATAACACATATTTCATCAATATTCCATATTTGTTAAAAACAAAATGTTTTTTCTAATACAATACAATATAATACCACCAAATATAATATATTAGTTAATACGGTGTTTGTTGTATTAGACAAACTAAATGTACGAAAATAATACAATGTTGTGTTTGGTGTAAATACTATATTGTATTATTTTAGTATATTTTAATTACCTGATATAATACAGCAAAACAAATGAAGCCTAAAGCTAATGAAACCTTACATTGACTCATACTATATTAAAATGGTAAGGATTAAATTTGGGTACGTGTACACAAATACAATATGTTAAAATAAATATATTCATTTTAATAAGAAAAATATTGGTATTAGAATTGGTGTTTATACCAATGATTTAATTTAAAATTTTAAATATGAGTGTATTTATAAAATTGAGTATATAAATTATCTTTATGGGTGACAATATTCACACCCTTATAAAAAATAGTTAACCACATCATTCTTTTTTTTTTTTTTTTTTAAGGGATCATACGCATCAAGTTTAAGTTTACAATAAAGTTCATGTTTTTTTAATGGGATCATGCACATCAAGTTTAAAATAAAGTTCATGTTTACTATGTTGCAAAAAAATATATATATGCTCTCCAATACCGCTAATAAATTAGATGTTTACCATATATGTTTTTAAAAAATCCTTCACTATCACTAGTTGTGAAAAACATCACAAACGATTATTTTTACGGATGATAGAAAATATCAATAATGGATACACAAACAAACAAATATCGTTTGATTGAGAGCGGAATAATTTATCTATTATAATCACTTATAATTAGTATACAAACAAACAATTCTCAGAAATAATAATTTGAGGCACAACAACAACGAAAGAGATAGGAAACTAAGAACAATCTCACCACACAAATGTTCACAGACAGTACGAAATGAGGTAAACACTAATTTAGACAGATTCAAAACAAGATTCCATTGGTGCCGAGTAATTCGGTGAGTGTGCTTGATGAGCCTTCACGTGTCTTGGAGGTAGGTGCGGCTCTCGGGTTAGATTACGGTGGCAATAAGCAGGACTTGGAAGTCTTCATCGCCACAAGAGAAGAGGAAGATGTGTTGAAGCTCTTGGAGCAACAAGGTTAGCTCGTTTTTGTTGTTCTTGCTGGTTGGTTTCCATTTTTTTTTATGTTAGTTATTTCATGGAACATTAGAGGGTTGGGAAGGGTGGAAAAAAGAAAAGTGGTGAAGAATTTGGTCCATAGGTATAAACCTACTGTGCTGTTTCTTCAAGAGACAAAGTTAGAAGCTTTGATAGTGGTGTGATTCGTTCTTTAAGTGGTAGTTTGCTATTGAGAGCGGTGGGTGTTGATGCTATCGGGGCTTCTGGGGGGCTGTTAACTCTATGGAACGAGGAGTTTTTTTGGTGCAGGCGTTTATCAATTCTCAGAGATGCATTATTGTTGTTGGTGAGTTGCTTGCTACGAAAAAAAAAAAATTGTTCTATGCAATATCTATGCTCTTAATGTTGAAAGTGAGAGGAAGGTTTTATGGGAGTATATTATAAACATTCAAGCTTCGATTTCGTTGCCTTGGAGCATGTGAGGGGATTTTAATATGGCTCTTGATCCTTCGGAGTTGGGGAAAGTTGCTCTATGGTCTCTATTCGCAACTTCATAGCCTTTGTTCTTAAGGCTAGGGTAGTGGACATTCCGCTTGTGGGGTTGTCCTTTACTTGATCCAATAATAGAGAGAAGTCCTCGTGTGCGAGGTTGGACCACTTTTTAATCTCCTCGGAGATTTTGTCTTGGTTTCCTTCATTATCTCAAAAAGGTCTTTCTAGATCAATTTCGGATTATAACGCTATAGGGATAGGGGAGAGAGTTGATGATTAGGGGCCAAGACCATTTCGTTTTTGAAATAGCTAGCTTGAGGAAAAAGTCTTGATGAAGGAAGCAGGGGTCGGGTGGGCTGCCAGCAATTGCGGAGGCTCTAAGGAGGGATGGTTGGCAGCTAAAATCAAGGCATGTAACTGCCGCATGAAGTCTTTGCTCAAGGCAAATAAAAAGCATGTTTCTTCCATATCCGACATTGAAAATATTCTGGTCTCGGTGGACAAAAAAGCTTATGTGGGTGGGTGGTCGGTTGAGTTAAGAAAGGAGAGGTTATCTCTTCTTCTGAAACTTTGGTCGAATTTGAGGAAGGATGAGCAATTGTGGAGGTAAAAATCAAGGGTTAAGTGGCTCAAGGAGGGAGATAAAAACTCTAAAATTTTCCACCTTGTGGCAAATGGGAGGAGGAGGAGTAACCATATAAGTGACATGTAATTTGAAGGTGTTAAACTTTCGGATCCTTTGAAGGTCAAGAATGGGGTTTTTGATTTCTTTTAGAAACGCTTCAAGAATGTGTCATAGACTTATCCTAAGGTGAGAGGGTTGGGTTTGAAGCATATTTTGCAAGGCGCGAGGTTGTCTCTTGAATCAGAGTTTTCTTGTGATGAAGTTTGGGCAGCGGTTTGTAGTTGTGATGGAAACAAAGCGCCTGGTCCTGATGGTTTGAACCTAAATTTCATCAAGGCAAATTGGTCGGTCATTAAAGAGGATTTTATGAAATTTATGGTTGAATTTCATAAGGATAGTGAGATTGTTAAAGACTTGAATAATACATTCATCACTCTAATCCCAAAATGTCAGAATCCGAAGTCTATGAGTGATTTCAGGTCTATAAGTCTGGTGGGATCGCTGTATAAGGTTTTGGCTAAAGTGCTAGCTAACCGCTTGAGGGGTGTGATGGACTCGGTTATCGGGGATTTTCAGATGGCCTTTGTCAAAGGGAAGCAAATAACTAATAGCTTTGTTATTGACGAAGAACTTCTAGTGGAAAAAAGACAAGGAAGAGGGGCTTCTCGTCAAATTGGATTTTGAGAAAGCTTATGACAGCGTGGATCATTCGTTTCTTGATAGTCTTCTTGCGTATATGGGCTTCGGTTATAGATGGAGAAAGTGGGTGTATAGTTGTATGTCGACTCCGTCTATCTCAATTTTGGTGAATGGTAATTCTACGACTTCATTTAAGCTGGAGAAAGGTCTGAGGATCCTATATCGCCTTTCTTGTTTAACATTGTTATTGAAATTCTAAGTTGTCTTATGAAAAAAGCGGTCGCGTTGGATTTGATTAGAGGAGCGTCTATGGGTAGAGAGGATTTGCATATTTCGCACTTGCAATTCACGGATGACACCATTCTTTTTCTTAAGCCTAAGTTGGAATACTTTCTTAATGCGAAAAGTACTTGCGTTGTTTTGAATTGGCCTCTGGCTTAAGAATTAATTTTCATTAATCTTGTTTGGTAAGAGTGGGTAAGAAATCTTCTGAGGAGGTGGATTGGGCTAGTTTCTTCAATTGTAAGAAGGCTACCTTACCAATATCTTACCTAGGCTTTCCTTTAGGAGGTAACCCGTGCTTGAAAGCTTTTTGAAATCCAATGTTGGATCGGATCGAATCCAGAAGAGGTTGGCCCTTCGGAAGAAGAAATTTTTAAACAAAACTGAGAGATTGGTGTTGATCAAGGTCGTTTTGTCTAGTATCCCAACCTATTACATGTCAGTTTTTAGGATTCCTGTTGGAGTTGCTTTGGATATTGAAAAGTCTTAAAGGAGTTTTTTCTAGGGCGATGGGTTTGAAAAAAAAAAAATTCATGTTGTGGATTGGCGGTCTTTGTGTAGGAGGAAGGAGAGTGGAGGTTTAGGAATTGGTAGGATTATGGAAAAAAATAAAGGCTTGCTTACTAAGTGGGTTTGGCATTTTGGGATGGAAAAGGATTCATTATGGAAGAGGGTGTTTTGTGCGAAGTATGGGTTAGAGGCTTTGAATTTAAAGTGGAGCTCGTTTTCCCCAGTGTCGGCGTCTTATTTCTATAAAGTTGTCAATAGTGTTCAAGAGGTGTGTTCTAGAGGTGGGCTCTTTATCTGCCAATGTTTGTGAAGATGGGTTAAAGGTGTTTGTTGGTTGCGGTGATAAAGCTAGGTTTTGGGAGGATGTTTGGGTGGCCGATTTCCCTCGAAAAGGCAAAGGCCTTTTTCAAGGGTGTTCACCTTGGCGTAATCTAAAGAGGGTTTTGTCATGGATTTTGGTTTTTGGCGCTAGAATTTTTGGGTGTGGGATATCAAGCTTAGGAGAAGATTGTTTGATTGGGAAATAGCCATTTGGAACGCTTTTTCCTCTATCTTGAATAGGGCTGTGATCCGCAAGTTGATATCGGACTCTATGGCGTGGAAGTTCTACCCTTCTGGCTATTTTTTGTTTAATTCCTTTAGGAGATGTATTGAGGATTGTGGCGTCAATGTATCGTCGGACCATGAGTTCATATGGCAAAGGGTTTGTCCACCTAAGGTGGAAATTTTTGTTTGGCAACTTTTTAAAGGTAGGACTATGGTGATAGGGGTTTTGCAATATCTTGGGTTGCTAGATAATGATTCTATTGATTGCCCTTTTTGTAAGGAAGGTTTAGAGACCATTAACCATGTCTTTCTCTAGTGTAAGTGGTCGTGGTTAATTTGGTCTACTGTTTAGGTTCGTAGGATGTGTTTTTCTACGCTAATAAGTTGTTTTTAGATTGGTGTGGGGGCTGGTTGGGTCTATGCCCTAGAAAAAGCTATAGATGTGCTTGGTCTACGTTGTTTTTCGTAGTGGTGTGGACCATTTGGGAGGCTAGGAACCAGGTCGTCTTTAAAGGTTCCGAGGCTGATTTCACTTATTATGTGGACTTAATCAAGTTTAGGATTGAGTGGTGGTTTAAGCATTTTGGTAGTGGTTCAACTGACCCAATAACTTTGATTTTGGAAAATCTAAAATTATATTGTGTTAAAGGTATTCCCAGGAAGAATTCAATTCAAAAGATTGGACCCCACCCACCCCCCTCCGCCTAAAGATGTTTTATTGTTTTTAGTGGATTGTTCGGCTGTTGGTCCTTCCGGTTTGGCTGGAATTGGAGGAGTGCTACAAAATTCATAAGGTATTGTTTTCTACCAGTTTTCCATGAATGTGGGGAGTCAAGATGCTTGTACTGTGGAGGTGTTGGCAATTTTATGAGCATCTGCGCTGGTTTTGGAAAAAGGTTTGTATTGCAAGTGATTCCTTGACAACTGTCTCATGGGTCAATAAGAAGGGTGTCGGAAATATTGATCTCTGTCATCTCATTTATGATATCCGCTCTAACCTTGGAAGTTTTGGCAACATCTATGTCACTCATATCCCAAGAGAACACAACTGTGTAGCTGATTCTTTAGCTAAATCTGGTGCAACCTCTCTGGTGGACGACATTGAGTGGAAAGTCCCTTAACTTCGTGGTTGTTTTTGGTGGCCTGCTACTATGTGGTGGGGTTTTGTTTTTCTTTTGTTGTATTGGGTGTTCCTCTGTCAAATCCCAGCGACAAGGGCCCTTGTGCAGCCCCTATCGCAGGTGTTTAAGGAGATGGCATGTGGTTGGTTTCTTAGTGTGGGGTTTGGCATCTTAGAAGATTCTGTTGTCTTTTCGCCATTTGGGTGTCCACAGCAGAGGTGGTCAGAGTTTTTTTGTTTTTTGTTTTGTGGCCTTCTTTTGGTCCCGTTCTCTGTTTTGTTTTTGTTCTGTGTGGTGCTGTGTAGTGCTTTTGGGTGTCTCCTGTTGTGTTCCTGCTGGGTGCTTGATTCTCTGCTCCTATTGTTGTGTTGTTTGTTGTTCGTCTCTTTGGTTCTCATTGGCTGCTTTCTTTGCAGGCTTGGCTTTTATAATACTTAACTTTTCAAAAAAAAAAAAAAAAATGAAAATAGAGGCAAATACAAGTTTCACATTTGTTATGATTACACTATCGCAACACTACACCTAAGTATCTCGGTAGTTGCATGCACACACAAACAAAACAACATGCTTGTTTTATACAACAAATTTAGGGTTATTAAAAATCTCTTTGGCACGTGGTATGCAAGTCACACCTGCATCACGAAATTGTAGGTTTAAGTTCGTGGAAATGGTGAGAAATGTTGCCTTTTTAAAGTGGCTTTGTAAGAAAATCACTACTTTAATAACTTAAGTTTAAAAGGCACCTATTATGGTGAACGGACAAAAATGCCCTTACTTTACACACATTCTCTTACTTTGAAGTTCTTTTTATTATTATTATTCTTTCATCTTCTTCTTAGAAGTATGTTTAGCAGACCTCTAATGGAGGTTAAACATCATTGGATAATTAGTTTAATGGTTACGCAGACGCATTGTTGAACAAATTGAAAAAGCTTGGAGACTATTTACAAAGTCTCGGAGATACAAAATTTTTTTTTTAAAAAGTTGATAGTTAAAAAGACTCAAAAAAGGCTCGAACGGTGTATGAAAAGTCTCAGAGAACTGTTGAAAAGACTCGAATACAATGTTAAAAGTCTTTGTTCGATACTTTTTGAATCTCCAAGACTTTTAACATTGTATTCGAGCCTTTTCAACAGTTCTCCGAAACTTTTCATACACAGTTCGAACCTTTTCCGAGCCTTTTTAACCATCAGCTTCTTAAAAAAAAAAAATTGTATCTCCGAGACTTTGTAAATAGTCTTTGAGCCTTTTAACACTGGCTTCGAGACTTTATAAATAGTCTCCATGCCTTTTCAATCTCCGAGCTTTTTCAATTAGATTCAAAATTCACACAACTAACTTAAGGTTGTTGTTTTGATGCGGTTTTTATTGTTCGTCGTGAAGTTTTTAGACGTATTTCTTGCAGCCGATGTTTTCTCTCTCTCTGTCAACCGTTTTCTCTCTAGATTTGAAAAGACACAAACTGACAAAATAATGGTATTTTTGTCTGGTCACCTAAATAGGTATCTTTTAAACTTGAATTAGTAAGGTGGTGATATTCTTACAAAAACCGCCCCAAATAATGACAAAATTTTTTTGAGCCCTTTAAGTTTCCCAAATTCTGAATTATTGTAATTTTTAAAAATAAAAATAAAACTCTTCTAATTACCAAAATGCTCTCAATGGGCTTGGCCAATTTGGGACTACAAGCCTAATAATCTCATTGATTCCACAATGAAGAAAAACCATGTTCATTGATTCAAAATCCATGATTTAATCCATGAAGCAACATGATCGTTTCAAATAAAGGATGAAAAGTTGAGATAATTTGATGTTCTTAATTATTGATACGGTAGCCAGCAGGATTAATTAAGTGCATGCATCTTACAACAAGAGTAAAGTCAGTAAACACAAATTGTGTAGTTAATTTGTAATCATTTTGATGCGTATCGAAGTTACCTATTTTTTTTTTAGAAAACTTAATTCATTTTGACGCATGGTTAAGAGTTTCAGACAAATTTCTCCGAGTTGAGTTCATTTGTTTAGTGTTAATAAAGTGAGCAAATTACAATCTTTCAATTAGACAAAAGAAACAATTAAATATATTAACTTGTTTTTATGAAAATATTTTTTAAGGAAATCTTGCCACATTTTGAAAAATGTTGGTTTAAAGGTACATATGCATGACTTAGTAATATATCATTGCAAGTTACACCGACTAACAATTTAATAAAAGGACTTAATTCAGCTATTAAATTTTAGTGTCCCAATTTGTGTCCAACCAACCAAATTGGGACATGTGTTCACATTTAATGTACATTTATAGAAAAAATTAAAAAAATAATAATTAAATATGCACACATATCCCAATTTGATTGGTTGAACATAAATTGAGACACAAAAATTTGATAGCTGATTTGAGTCCTTAATAAAATAGTAAGTTCACGTTTTCTAAATCTCAAATCTATAATAGTTTAAAACAAAACAAAAATAGTACATCCACTTTTAACAAAATGGTTGTGCATTTACGTATTTTACTTGTGTGATAGGGTTCGAATTCATATTTACCCATTAAATCAAAAAGTGTGGAAAGACCCCTCCCTTTCAACTCAACCAAGCTCGTAACAGTTGATCTCGTCAGGTCCTATCAAGCCTTTATCTGATAGTTGTCAATTTTTTTTAATTTTTATTTTATAAAATTTAATTTGTTTGCTCTGACGTTTGACAATAGCACAATCAATTGAATTTGAACAGCACTCCATACACTGACAGTATCATCGCTGAATACATTTGATATGGCTACTTTGCAGAATCATGTTTCTAAAATGCAGATCTAGCTCTCTTAAACCATTTTCTCTTTAGTAGAATTTTGGTACAATTAGAATTCATATTGTTTTCACACTACTATCATATGACTCTTCATTCATTTGAGCAATCATAAAATCTGAAGGAATACTATTTCTAATGAAACAAGATTATAGGGACTGGGATTGATATTGATTTTTTTTTTTTTTTTTTTTGACGAACAGGATTGATTATTGTTTGTATGTTTCTTTTACCACATATCCAGTAGGGATAGATGGACACTTAATTTGGATTATAAATCTCCAAAGCCTTAGTAAATTTTGTTTATGACTGCTGTTAAAATAAGAAACTAATCTTCTTTATTATTGCATTGACTTAGAATTGATTGAAATTATCTATTATTTAGGAATTAGTTATTATTGCATTGACTATAATTGATTATAATTATTTATTTCCCTTTCATGTTACGGGGAAAGCTCTTGTATATAAATATATATATATATATATATATATATATCAGCATTGTATCACAAAAGTTGATATACATAAGAAATACATAATTATTTTTCTTTCTCTCCAATTTTATTCTTCTACGTTTTTCTCTTCTTTCTTCATCTACTATCAAATTTTCACATGGTATCAGAGTCATCGGTTCTAAACATGATTTCCGCTGCACAAGAGAAAGGAGACGAGATTGTTTCTGTGAAGAAGATGACAGACAATATGGATTCCTTCACCATACACCATTCGGATCACCCCGGGTCTGGTTTTGGTTTCGAAACCACTTGAAGGAGACAACTATAGATAATGGAGCCGTGCGATACGATTTGCTCTGAGTGCCAAGAAAAAGATCGGATTCATCGATGGGACGATACAAGCATTGCCGTCAATTGACCCCAAATTTTCGGCATGGCAGCGATGCAATCATATGGTATTATCCTGGATTTTGAATTCGGTTCAACCTAATATTGTTAGTAGTATTATTTATACAGAAACTGCCAATAAAGTGTGGAAAGATTTGAATAATAGATTTGAACAAGGAAATGATTCCTGAATCTATCAAATCTGAGAAGAGATTGTGGGATTACGTCAAGGCCAACAATCGGTTTCCTCATACTACACCAAGATGAAGTCGCTTTGGGATGAGTTGCTTCCTATCATGACCCAATTTCTTACAGTTATGGTGCTATTAAAGGTCTTGCTGAGTGTGAGGAGAAGGAAAAGGTCATGTAGTTCTTGATGGGACTGAACAAATTGTAGGGAAAAATAAACAAATAAAAGTGTTACACGCAACGGAAGCGATACTAAAGACAATTTAGTGACTTTTAAAATTTTTCCTTTATGAACCTTAAACCCTTTTAATCAATAAACATGCATATATATCAACAAAAGTAAATTACCTCTTGTCGCGTGATCCGATTGACTTACGTCGATGGTAATCCGCAAGACCTTCAATCCGAGCACGAACGTGGATCACCTAGGAGCGTGGTCTCCCTTTCCTTTGAATTGCAAACCTGTGAATGGACCAAACAAATACTTTCTTTTCTTTGTTAGTCACAAAACAATCAAAAGAATGTCAAAATTATTCCGGTCACTTTTGAGTTCACAATCTTATGATCGAAACTCGCGTGAACCTAGATCGATATCGTATACACAAGCTTATTGATGTTTAAGCAATTGTATACTATCAAAGAATAATTTTTCACTCCTTTTTGTCTCTCTAGAATAAAAACTCTCTTAGAATTAAGAAGAAGAAGAAAGAAAATAAAAACTCAAGCACCAATTAATTGATGTGGCCGAACCTTATAAGAACATATATATAGGTTGGCCGAATTTTTCTTCTTTTTCCTTTAGGGTTGCCGAATTCTATGTAGTATCTAATTAGGGTTGGTCGAATTTCATCATGTCACTTATATAGGGTGACTGAAATTCAACCCTAATTCTTTTTAACTTTATAGACTTCAAACCCTAATCCAACTCTTTTATTTTTATTCTTTTATTTGACTAAAATAAAATAAAAAAAAGACTCCTTATTTGATTAAATAAATAATACTAATTTATTTATTTACTTATCAAACAAGTCTTTTACTTTTAGGAAAGATTTGTTTCTTTAATTAAACGATTAATCAATAAATCAATTAATTCTTATTTAATTAAAACAAATGAAACAAAATAATATTTTTAGGTCAAAACCTTAACCTAGCCGCCCCACTTATATATAAGATGGGCCTAATATTATTTTCCTATTTCATTTAATCCATTGGACTTTAAATAAAAAAGCCCACATGTGAACCAGACCCATTCTTACTAAAAGAAACAAGCCCACATGTCTTTCATTAATATATTAATATAATTGAGCAGCCCATTACTTAAATAATGTGCAAATTATATTCTTAATATATTAAATGCAATTCTAAATGGACCCTTAAATTGGTCCGGTAGAATATATCAAGTGATCCATGCAAGTCCGTGTGGATTGGGGATCTTGGCGGGCCATCTAAATTTAAGCTTCAATAGACATAACCTAATCACAATCAACAAATGATTCACTTAGGTCCGATCCATTAATTTTAACTCATTCCACTAAAGAGCTAAAACTGAACTCTTAAATAAAGATAGAAAAGGAAGATGCTCCTCATTCATACCCTAGACAATCATATTGGAGATAGTGTATCCTCGTGATTAATATCAGTAATCGCCAAGAGTTCATAGACCGCCTATAACTCTCCAAGTTACCATATTTACTCATATGACCACGTTTTGAACTTGGATATTTTGACTTGTCCAGAAGCCATGTTTTCAATAGACACTATTGAAAACTCAACGTTGAGATTTAATATCCAATTACCTCAAAACATCCATATGATGATATTATACTCTCATTTAATTAAATGGAGCCACGATGTCCATATCTATAAATGAAGTCCTCTATCGATTAACAAATGAATATCACCAAACTATCGAGGATAGACTATGCGATATAATCGTACTCATTGATAACTCAAATGATATCACTTGCAACCATAAGTCCATCATTTATCTCAGGATTAAGATAGACTCTCCGATTGTCCTGATAATGAAAAGACTATTATCTATTGACGGTTCTAGATAAAGCTTTTCATTGTGATCCAGTTCAATGCACCCAGTGCACTAGATCCTTTTGCTCGAAGACACTCCGATGATTTTAGACTCATCATATCTCATTTGATCCCACTCAAATGCTAGCAAAAGAATTCTACAACTTTAACAAGATAAAGGTGCCCAACCTTTAACTTAAGTTGTGAACAATATTCAAGACTAACTAAAGAATTGTGTCTACCACATACATATCCAGATGTACGAACAATTCTTCTTTTCCCATAGTCTTTAGACCTTATGATTATTTACTTTGACAATTATAATACAAACTATAAATGCTATACGATTTGTTAAACCAGAAATCACTTTATTAATATGAAAAAGATTGTTAATTACAACATTACACTCTTGCTATTGAGCATAATCCTAACACAAATCATATGCCATCGTGCCCAGATCAATTCTTATGATGAGTCCCCTTTCGGACATACGCAAGGTCCATGCCTTAGTGCTTCAATAAGAAAGACAGATTAATGTGGATGCCCAACGTGAAAATATGGGGTATGCAGCAATGCAAACCTCTAGAAATTCATAAAAATCCAGTTAATCGCAGGAGAATGATCGGTCAACTACCACTGGGAAAGTGATGTGTAAAATCGTGTTATAAAATACTAACTCAAAAGTGCACAAATCGTGAGATAAGTACAGCGGAAAGTAGAGATCGTTCTAACGAGGAAAAGTGAATTATCTATTATAACTAATTCTAATTAAAGTTAAGCAATTAAAAGTAACCAAGAGATTTTGTTTGATGACTTGAATAAATACTAAATTAAACTAAGAAAGCAGTTCACAAGAATATGTGAATGTGATCAAGAGGTGAGAGAACTAGGTCATCAATGATCCCCCTAATTATTAGTACTCAATATATGGAATTAACTTGTAAAAAATTCAATCAATTCAAGGGTTCATTCTTTATCTTTAATATGACTATTACCGTAAGATCGCAGGATGAGTCACATGTTCCCAACTATTATTCACCCTTTGGTCTATGGTGTGAACAATAATCGAAAACCCGTTAAGTACAAGAATAAAGAACAGAAATCTAAACTTGGCTTTGGTCTATGCTAAAGATAAATTTTATTTTTTTCAAGTGAGCATTAATCAGGATTAGGATTTGGTATATTCTCTAACCCTAATTCTCAAATAATCTTGACCTTAAATTCATGCCAAATCATCATTCACCCTTTGGTCTATGGTGTGAAAGAAGATTTAAAATAATGAGGAACCAAATGGTTAAGCACAATGAATAAATCAAGAATTTAAATGATGAAAGACTAATTAATCCATACACGAGCATTTCGCAAAGGTTCATATCGATTCCCTAGTATGAAATTAGTTACACATGAAAAGATTAAAAGAAGAGGAAAGAGTTGATAAAACCCATGAGTGTATTCTTCAAGCTTCCAAGTGCAACAATGATAGTGGTATGATGGGAGACAACCCCTTTGGTGGCTTGGACTTCCCTTGGCGGCTTGGGACCTCCCTTGGCTTCCTCTCGGCTGATCTCCCAGCTGGTTTCCTCGAAATTATGATTCAAAGGGGTTTAAATAAGTGTAGATGCTAGGCCATGTAGGTAAACAACAAGGAAATCTATTCCCTTTGAGAATACTTACCTATTTGGAATTCTATTTGGAATTCTATTTCTTTCCTAATCCATCCAAATTGATTACTTATTGAAGGAAGATAAGGATTAGATGACTACTTGCTTCCCAAGACTCTCACACATGTCCAAGAAGGTAATATTTCCCGTTCCGAAAATTTGTAAAACAAATCCCGTAAGTATTCATGGATTTTATGACTGACTGATCTAGCCTCTGTGTACTAAAACGGGCATAATTTCTTCTAAAAATTTGGATTGATGAGCCGTAAATTGGGCTGGAAACTAGAATTCTGGGGCTTCAAATCCATAGGTGACAAAACACACAGTTCAATCGGAGCTGAGAGATATGATCTTCGCAACATGGCTCATCTTAACTGTCTCGGGATAATGTTGTGACTACCAGTGTGAAAGCCACAGCAGCCTTCATAGCGGTAACCTTTGTTTTTACACTGCTTTAGGTACCACTGTGGAAACCCACAGCAGTCTTGATGGTGGTTGGCATGGCAACTATAGCGAATTGTATAAAAGTCCCTTGAATCTTCCAAAATCACATTTTTCCTCTGAAATACTTCAAACACATCATTTGGATCCAACAACCTGAAAATGCTTAAACACACACATTAAAACCCTAAAAATCTCGAGAAATAAGCAATTGATTAAAGGGATGGGGATCAAAAACATATACAATAAGTGACCTATCATAAATTCAAGAAAACTTGCTCTCATTGTGGCAAGGATTATCACATCGTCGATCGATGATATTTCCTTCATGGTTTTCCACCCAACCACAAGTTATATGGCAAGGATGGAAAGCCAATAGGAAAAAGGTCCAATGCAAACAACTCCACAACTGAAGAAAATTCTGAGGCACAAAGCTTTACCAACACCACTTTCCCCCCTGAAGAGTACAACCAACTTAAGGCACTACTTCGGAAGAACAGTGGTACTGTCCTACCCTTTGTAAACACCACAGGTACTTTTTGTACCAACTGGATCATAGATAGTGGAGCTACAGATAATGTTTCTAATATATTGCTAACAAAAGATAAGACAATTGCTAAACATAATTATGTTCAGTTACCTAATGGTGCAAGCCAAGATTGAATGTTCTGGGTCTACTGAGCTGTCAAATAACATGACTCTAAATGATGTTCTTTATGTCCCAAAATTTAAAGTCAAATTACTATTAGTTGGCAAACTCACTACAGCATTGGGTTGTATTGTGACTTTTTTCCCTGATTTTTGTGTGATGCATGCATAGCTACAAGGAAGACGATTGGTCTGGGCAAGCAACTTAATGGTCCATATTACCTTAGATCTCGCTAGGGATGGCAAAACTATCCACGGATATGGATATCTGTAAGAATCTGCTCAATTTAAGATGGAGATGGATACTATTATTCGGGAATGGAGCTAGGATGGATGTCATCCTAATATCCATTTTATTTTCAGAGATGGGGGATGGATATTGTCTATGGATATCTATCCCCATCCAAATCCATTATAAATTTTAATATTTTAAATATATAAAAAATTATTATGTAATTATGAATTCTAATTATAAAAGTTATTATTATTTTTATTTATTTGAACTTTATTGGATGTATTTTTTTCTCCCTTTAAATAGGGTAAAATTTACTATTACACGTGTTAATTACATTTTTTTTTTATCAGATACGGATATATACGGAGCGGAGATATATCTCTATCTCAAATTGGGGATTATCTGAATCTTCCCCGCTCCCCGCTCACTTAGAAATAGAGATGGATGCGGGGAGGAGATACATATCTCAAACGGATACGAGGATGGATATTGAGGTATCCATCCTCGTTCCAATCCATTGCTATCCCTAGATCTCGCCACCAACCGCACCTTGTTCATCACACCAATTCTAACCCCAACTTATGGCATCAACGAATGGGTCATCCATCAACAACACCACTTCAGGCACTTTCCAAAACCAATCCAAAAATTTCTTCTGATTCTAAATGTTTTTGTGATGTTTGTCCTTTAGCAAAACAAACTCGTTTGTCTTTCCCATCTAGTTCAATAAATTTTGTTACACCTTTTGATTTAATCCACTATGACATTTGGGATCCTCATAAAATAAATACCCATTCAGGAGCTCGTTATTTCTTAACAATTGTTGATGATTATTCTCGCTAAACTTGGATTTCTCTTATGATTTTAAAATTTGAAACTCAGTCGTTGCTCAAAATTTTATTTTCATGGGTGAAAAATCAATTTAAGTGAAAATAAAATTAATTGTGGAATTAAAGTCTTACGTTCTGATAATGTAAAAGAGTTTTAGCCCTTCAAATGTTTCTTCGAGACAATGGTACCCAATTCCAATATTCCTACCCATTTACATCACAACAAAATGAAGTCGTAGAACGAAAACATAGGCATCTCTTAAATGTGGGATGATCTCTTCGTTTTCAAGCCAAAATGCCTTTACAATTTTGGGAGGAAAGCCTACAAACAACTTGCTACTTGATAAATCATTTACCCACAACATTTCTATCCTACCAAACGCATTACATTTCTCTCCATAACAAACCACCCACATATGCCCATATCCGTACATTCGGTTGTTTATGCTATGCCACTAATCTTACACCCAAACATATATTTGATGTTCAAGCTTGGAAATGTGTTTTTCTCATGTATCCCATTGGACAAAAAGGTTATCGGGTTTATGATTTAGAGTCACAATCCTTGTTTGTCTCTCGTGATGTTATGTTTCATGAAACTAACTTTCCATTTTCTCTTATGCCCAATAACCCTCACGATTACCAAAATGATGAACATATTTTACCCTTGCCATTAGACAGCCATTCCGACCCAAAAATAGCATCCTTAGAATCCTATGCCATGGCACCCACTACTTCAGGTCACGATGCTCATCCTGAGACCCACAACGAGCCTGAAACCTGAGAGCAACAAGTTGTGGCGTAGGATATTCCAAGCCACAGTGCAACCTCTGATACAGAAACCCATAAGCTCAGCACCACGGTGTTAGATTTAACAGGTCGTGGCTCGAATTAACCTGGCCTTACTTCCAAGTCTATCAATCTGATACTTGAAGCACCTAGCTGATCCTCTCGCACTACTCATCTACCTTTACATCTTCAAGATTATGAGTTAAACCATTCTAAGCTACTTGATCCAAGCTTCTCGTCTCCTTCAACCATGTTTGGCACGCGTCACCCAATATCTAGGTACATATCATACTCCAATCTTTCTATTACTCATCAATCTTTTATTGATGTTGTATATCACCTAGTCGAGCCAGAATCCTTTAAGCATGCATGTAAGGATTCTAAATGGGTTACCACCATGGAAAATAAAATATCCGTTCTTGAAGCAAATAAGACTTAGAGAATGGTTCAATTACTACCCGGCCATCGCCCTAATGGCTTTAAGTGAGTGTACAAGATCAAGTATAATTCGAATGGGTCGGTTGAATGATACAAGGCTCGTCTCATGGCTAATGATTTCACATAACGGGAATGAATTGATTACACAGATACCTTTGCTCCAGTGGCTAAGTTGACTACTTTCCGATGTCTTTTTGCCATTGCTTCCACTTGTAACTGGTCTCTTCACCAAATGGATGTCCAAAATGCTTTCCTTCATGGGAATTTTGTCGAGGAGGTTTATATGACCCTTCCACCTAGTTTTAATCGACACTTGGTTTGTCGACTACATAAATCCTTATATGGACTAAAACAAGCTTCACGCAGTTGGTTTCACAAATTCCTTTCTGCAATTTAGAAGTTTGGTGTCAGACAGTCACAAGTATATTATTCTTTAATCACTAAGCTTAGTAATGACTCCTTAACCGCTATTCTCCTTTATGTTAACGATATGATCACAGGCAATGATGAGAAGACAATACGGGATATGAAGGATTTTTTAGACAGCTGTTTCCAAATTAAAGACCTTGGCTTCTTAAAATACTTTCTTGGAATTAAGGTTGCTCCTTCTAAGGCAGGAATTTCAATTATCCAATGAAAATACACAGTCGATATACTTGAGGAAGTGGGTCTGCCCGTAGCTAAGCCTACAAAGTTTCCCATGGAACAGAATCTGAAGCTTTCTTCGAATGAGGGGGAGTTGCTTAATGACCCAACATACTATCGTAGATTAATTGTAAAGTTAATCTATCTTACCATTACAAGTCTAGAGATCACTTATTCTGTAAACACACTTTGTCAATTCATGCAACAACCTAGAAAGCCATATCTTGAAGTCGTCCACCAGGGTATTATGCTACTTGAAAAATGCACCGGTTCAAGGTCTATTGTTTCCTTCCCATGGCAAACTACAATTAACATGTTATTGTGATGCAGATTGGGGAGGTTGTTCGGATACATGGTAGTCCATCACAGGATACTGTGATTTTCTTAGAAACTCGCTAATCTCTTGGAAGAGTAAGAAGTAAGTCACGGTATCCCGATCTTCAGTAGAGTCCAGGTCCATGGCATTGATTAACTGTGAGTTAACTTGGCTATAATACTAATTGCAAGACTGAAGAGGCCTTTTGTAACCTTTCAAAACAATGTTTTTATATGTTCACTTTGAAACCAATTTTCACCACTTGAAAATCCACTTAGGATGTAAACATTAATAAAATGGTAAGCATGGGATTCGTTCCACTAGGAATTAGAGTAATTAGTTGGATTAATTAACTAGTCTAAAATGCAATAAAGTAAAACATAGTAGTTTGGATAGTGTACGGTTTAAGAAACCATCAAACATGACATGTAAATTATATGTAACAAAAATGATAAGGGAAATAAAATGCTCAACAATCTTTGATAAGATAATTGAATGTAATCAATTAAGAGAATACTAGGCAAATGATGGAGTTGCAAAGTGGATTATGAGCGATGCTCATCAAGTTACTTTAAAGAACTAATCTCATACTTATGAACAATTTGTAGTCTTAGATGTGAATAGGCCATCAAAACAAAACCCAAACACTTCCCACCAAAATGCCTAACCGATTAACGAAAAGGGACTATGGTGGGATTGGTTAATTACAAATCAAGGCTTAGATGATTGGGGTTGATATACCTTCCAACAATCTTTCATATTCACTATGTTCCTAATCAATCAAAGGTGTCAATCCAAGATCAATTGCATCACAATTTATCCTAGCATGATTGTAATCAACAAGTGGTATACAAAGTTAATCACATAATGCTAGAATCTAAGTATCAAATGAATAGAACAAAAATAGACATTCAAATATAATATAGCTTAAGCAAAACTCAAATCCAAATGTTCCTCACATCAATCCCCTAGAATGGGTGTAAGGATTTAGATTTGTGTTGACTTGTTCCATTGCAAAAATCTCTTTATTTGTATTAGTTAGTTGCTTAGGTGTTTCATGGTTGAGAGAAACTTCAAAAGAGAAAAGCAACTCCTCATGCAAATATCGTCTTCAAGAGGAAAAACGCTTACTTATATGCTAAGGTATTAGGTATCAAGATGCTTCTTCCACTTGTAAGGCATAAGCACACACATACAATTCATACATTTTTGTCCATACATCGTTGCGCTAACCACATGTAAGTTCCTCAAGGTTGATTTGCTTATTTCGGTGATAAACCACAAGTGGGGTTTGTTGTAACGGTAGCTTAGGCATTTGATGGTTGGTGCTTTGCACAACCAAGGCTCTCTCAAGACCTCAAGAGATCAAGCACTTCAAAGGTAAATTTATAAGTGCTTACTTGCTTTGAAAAGATGTAGTTGCACACACTCATAACACATGCATAATTCTTATTTTGTATGTTGTGGTTCTTTATTATATGTGCATTAATGTTCATTAATATCTCTTCTTGCATGTTTAACTTGATTGCATCTTGTGTTTTAAATGTCATGTCATTGATGCATCATGTTTTTTAAGGGTGTAGTAAAACCGTTCTACAACCGCCCTACGTAAAGCAGTTGAACAACAGTTAGATCAAAATTTCTCTTGACCGTTGTAAGACCGCCCTTCGTAGAGCAGTGTCACTGGTGGATTTTTTAATCATCTAAAAACCACCTTACAACCGCCCTAAAAACCACCTTACAACCGCCCTACGTAAAGCAGGTGTAAGGCGATCCTTAAAATCCCAAGAGTAATCGCCCCTATTTCACCTGAAAACCGCCCTATGCTTAGAGTGGTCATGAAGAACATGTTCTTCATTTCCTAGGTGAATCGCCTTACACCTGCCCTATACAACTGCCTTATGTAGGGCGGGTGTAAGGCGATCAAGGCAAAATTTTTAAAAACTTTACAAAACTACATAGCATCAATTTGTCACCCTATATATTTTCTACTTTGATTTTAGGTCAATTTTAAGAAAGTCCAAATCATATTTTGACTTAGCATTTTTCCAAAGAGAAAAAATAACTAAAGAACTCTTCTTTGTTTACTCAAACACATATCCAAGTGCATCAAATCATCATCTAGCATCATCCATGATCATTTAGGTGACATTCATGCTTGGTTTTTATTCAACACTCTTAGCTTGGTAAGTTGGTCACTAATATCACATATATTTTGTGTCTTTCTTAACAAGCAATCTCATTTATACTTGTATGCTTATAGAACATATTCTATTGACAAGATTGAGATAATTGTGTTGATTGTTTGAGAGTTGTATTATGATATCTATTTTTAGGATTGCTTAATCTTTGATAGCTAAACTTTATGACATTTCATATAGAAAAGATTGATATCTAGGATTGTGATTATTGTCATCTTTCATCCTAGATAGGCATTTAGTGTAACCTAGCATTACTTGCTCTTTGAAAATTATATTATTCACATTAGGTTGTTTATTCTCTTCATTGAGAAGTGAGTCTTATGACTACCGAAGAGTGATGCAAGCAAATTGGACTAAGTCCACTTTTATAGACCTACGGGTAGTAGTGGTGGGTTATAGACTGTGAGAGGTTGAGGTCAACCTAAGTTGTAAACGTCATTGCAATTAGTGGATTCGAGGTTCGTGTGTGGCGCACATAATAGCCCGTGGTTTTTTCTTGTTGAAGGTTTCCATATAAATATCAAGTGTCTTTTATATTTCCGCACATATTACACTTTATATATAAATTGACTAGTTAGGTGCATTTTCGTAAACTTGACTAATCACGAAAATGGGTAAAATTGATTAAAATCTATTCACTCTCCCCCCCTCTAGATTAATATTGAACACACCATAATTTGTTTCAATTGGTATCAGAGTGGGTTCCTAGATATACTTAGGTGATCTTTTGCTCATTTTGGTGTGTTGTGCATTTTGTGTGATTTTTGTTCATTCATACATTTGCATTCATTTCATTCATTCCTAAACACTATGAGTGGAAACGGTGGTGGCAACGAAGGTGCTTGAAGCAAAAGACCTCAATTTCTCACCGGGTTAAATTATGCCTCTTGGAAAGGTAAGATGGAGTCGTACATATGCCAAATCCATGACTGGGCTTGGATGGCAGTTGAAGACGGTTACGAATCACCAATGATGACTCCTACGGGTGAAGGAGAGCATGTACTCAAGCCTAAGGCACAATGGAACGCGCAAGAGTTTGATGCATCAAAATGGAATAGGAAGGCAATGCATGCCATCTTATGTGCAATGGACGAAAATCAATACAAATTGATTCAAAACACTAGGATAGCTAAGAAGGCATGGAACATCCTAGAAGTTGCACATGAGGGAACTAAAGTGGTGAAGGACTCGAAGCTTCAAGTCCTCCAAACTCAATTTGAGATGCTCAAGATGGAGAAGAGTAAGTGCTTCAACGACTTCGAGATCAAGTTTATGGACATAGTCAATCAAAGTCATCAACTTGGTGACCCTTACTAGAATAGAAGGATCAAGCAAAAGATAATGAGATCACTTCCTGAGAGATTTGAATCCAAGGTAACGGCTTTAGAGGAGAATAGCACCTACAAAGATATGAAGCCGAGTAAGGTGATTGGGAGACTTCTAGCTTATAAGCCTAGGAAAGGTCCTATCTCTACACCTCCTAAAAGGCAAAAGGGAATTGCTTTGAAAGCCTCCAAATTTGAGAAGGAGGAGGAGAAGGATGACTTGGATGAAGACATAGCCTTGTTGATGAGAAGGTTCAAGAGGTTCGTCAAGACTGAGAAGAAGAGATTTGGATCCAAGGGTCAAGACTTGAAGAAAAAGACTCATTTCAAGAGGTTTGAGCCTAGACTAGAGAAGAGTGAAAAGAAAGGGATCTAATGCTATGAGTGTTGTGGCATAAGACACATCGCTCCTGATTGTAGTAATTTGAAGAACAAGAAGGGAGAGTGATGGCCTCCACGTGGAGTGGAAGTGATGACTCCGATGAGAGAGATGAGTCTTCGAATAATGAAGAACTCATGGCTAACTTCATAGCCTTTGCCTCCTCCCACAAGAGCAAAGGTGCTAGTGAAGAAGAGAATGAGAGTCAAGAAGAATTTGACTCAAGTGATGATAACTCTTCATCACAATCCACAAATGGAACTGTGGAAAGGATAGATCTACAGGACTACATAGTCAAGTTTGAGAGTTCAAGGTTAAAGAATAAGGGAGAAATTAAGAGATTAAAGGAAGAAAACTTAGAGCTCTCAACACAAGTTGATCACTTAAGTGAACAAGTGATGAGATCTAAGAAGAATGAAGACAAGATAAGAGATGAGCTAGCTTTGTCTATGAGGAATGAAGAAGGTTTCAAAAGGGAGCTTGAAGAAGCTAAAGGGTCAATGAGCAAGTTGGCCTCTAGCACAAATAAGCTTGACCACATGCTTTGTGTTGGCAAGAGTCCTTATGACAAGAGATGTCTTGGGTTTAAAGATGGCAAGGAAACCTCCACTCCCAACAAGACCATGTTTGTCAAGAGCTTGAGCTACAAAGAAACCTCACCGGTGCAAACTCCTAGGAAGAAGATTGATCTAGGACAATGTTCACATAGTGCAAAGTGAAGGTAGATCTAACAAGACAACCTCAAGCTCAACCCTCAAGAGCTCGTCAAGCTAGTTTTCCTTAACAAATGGCCCATAAAGGAAATAGACCAATCATTCAAGCTCAACCAAAGAAGCAATCTAGTCTTGGTCAACAACAAAGGAGGAGAGATCCTATCCAACAACCAAGACTACCACAAAGACAATGGGAGGCTCTTTTGCATATGCAAGGACATTGTATGATTCCTAACTACACTCCTACATGTTATTTTTGTGGTATTGATGGTCATATTAGACTAAATTTCTTTCATTATATTAACATGTGTAGAGTTATGTACATGATTGAAAAGAAAAAGGCAAGAGCCAAGTTGATGCATGATCCTAGGACTTTTACAGCCCAAGTACCTTTGACCACTATGAAGAAAAGTGTTTCACCTAGGTGGATTAGAAGAGATGAATACTTTTGTCATGATGCTCAAATTGCCTTGAAGGCAAACTCTTCTAACTTTTCGTACTTAGAAAGTGGGTGCTCTAGGCACATGACGGGAAACAAGAGTTTCTTTGAGACTCTTGTCATAGAGGAAGGAAGATGTGTCACCTTTGGTGATGGATCCAAAAAAAGGAGTTATAGGGAAAGGAACCATTTCCATTCCCGGATTACCCTCCTTGTCCAATGTTTTATATGTTAATGGCTTGAAAGCCAATTTAATAAGCATTTCTCATCTTAGTGATGAAGGATTTTCCGTCTTGTTTTCTAAAGATGACTACTCAATCCTAAAACCCAATGGACAAACCTTATTGAAAGGTATGAGATCTAGCGATAATTACTATTGTCTTGAGGCTAGAGTTGTCTCATGTAATATATCCAAGGATGAGCAAATTGAGTTGTGGCATAAAAGACTTGGCCACATGAACTTCAAGGATTTACGAATCCTAGACAAGTTCAATGTTGTGCATGGCTTTCCCAAGCTTGGGAAGAAAGCCAATGGTGTTTGTGGACCTTGCCAACAAGGAAAACAAACCAAGAGCATGCACAAAAAGGGCAAGTATCTCTCCACTAAGGAGCCTCTATAGCTTCTCCACATAGATTTAATAAGTCCTATGCAAACCGAGAGTTTAGGTGGAAAGAGATACATTTTTGTTCGTGTTGATGATTTCTCTAAGTTCACATGGACATATTTTCTTAGAGAAAAATCCGAAACTTTTGACAATTTTAAAATGCTTTGTAATAAAATTCAAAATGAAATGAACTCTAACATTAAAAGCATTAAACGGATTAGAAGTGACCATGGGAGGGAATTTGAGAATGTTTCTTTTGAAACAGATTGTGATAGTATAGGCCTTTCCCATGAGTTTTCGGCTCCTAGGACACCTCAACAAAATGGAGTTGTTAAGAGGAAGAATAAGGTCTTTCAAGAGATGGCTCGTGTGATGTTGCTTAGCAACAATGTCCCTATGAACCTATAGGCTGAAGCCGTCAATACGACTTGCTATATAGGGAATAGAGTTTTCCTAAGGTCCGGTACTAGACAAACCTCATATGAGCTATGGAGAGGTTGGAAGCCAAATGTTAGCTACTTCCACACTTTTGGAAGCAAGTGCTACATTTTAAATGACCGTGATCAACTTAGCACGTTTGATGCTAAGAGTGATGAGGGTATCTTTATTGGCTATGCCTTAAATAGTAGAGCTTATAGAGTTTTCAATTTGAAGACTCGAAGTGTCACAGAATCATCAAATGTTGTCTTTGATGATAATAGGCTCAAGTCTAGTGACCATGAGGAGGAGGTTGTTGTAGTTGATGATTCTCCTTTGGAGAAGATTATGGAGACTCCTATTGTTGGGACGTCTAACCTTGATGAAGAGGACACATAACCTCTTGATAGAGTTCCTCTCTTGAACTCTAAAAAACCTGCTCCATGGGTTAGACATCTCCATAACAAAGATAATGTTATTGGAGATGTGAATGAGGGTGTTAGGACTAGACGCCAAATAGCTAATCTCATTAGCTACACGTGTTACACCTCTCAAATAGAACCCAAAAAGGTTTATGAGGCCTTAAATGATGAATTTTGGGTTCTTGCCATGCAAGAAGAGCTAAACCAATTCGAAAGGAATGAGGTTTTGACTATAGTTCCGAGGCCTAAGACCATTAATGTCATAGGCACCAAATGGATATATAGGAACAAATCTGATGAGGATGGCAACATAGTGCGTAGCAAGGCTAGCCTTATTGCACAAGGATACTCTCAAATTGAGGGTATTGATTTTGAGGAGACATTGCTCCCGTTGCCTTTTGGAGTCCATTAGGCTTCTCTTGTCCATTTCTTATGTGCACAAGTTCAAATTGCACCAAATGGACATAAAGAGTGCCTTCATCAATGATTTCTTGCAAGAGGAAGTGTTTGTAGAACAACCCAAGGGGTTTATGGATGCACACCACCCCAACCATGTCTATCGCCTTAAGAAGGCTTTATATGGGTTGAAACAAACACCGAGAGCTTGGTATGAGCACCTCACTCAATTTCTTGTTGACAATGACTACACAAGAGGTAGTGTTAACAAGACTTTATTCATAAAAAAAACAATGATGAGTTTTTTCATAGCTCAAATATATGTTGATGATATAGTGTTTGACTCCACCAACAACACCAAAGTCTAACAATTTGTTGATGTTATGTCTCAATAATTTGATATGAGTCTTGTTGGTGAGCTAAGTTACTTCCTAGGTTTGCAAATTAGGCAATTAAATAATGAGATTTTTATAACTCAAGCCAAATATGCCAAAAACATAGTGAAGAAGTTTGGTCTTGAAAAAGCCAAACATTATGATACACCCATGAGTACCACTTTGAAGCTAAGCAAGGATGCTAGTGGAAAAAGTGTGGAACAAACTCTATATCGGGGCATAATTGGTAGCTTGCTTTATTTGACCGCAAGTATGCCCGATATATCTTTTAGTGTGGGTGTGTGTGCTAGGTACCAAACGGATCCTAAGGAGTCCCATCTTTTTTCAGTTAAGAGAATCATTCGCTATGTGAATGGGACATCCAAATATGGGATTTGGTACTATTTTGACACTAATGCTAGTTTGGTTGGCTTTAGTGATGTGAATTGGGCAAGAAATTATGATGATAGGAAGAGCACATTGGGCAGTTGCTTCTTTCTTGGCAACAACTTGGCGTCTTGGTTTTGCAAGAAGAAAAAATCGATTTCCTTGTCCATGGCCGAGGTCAAGTACATAGCCGCGGGAAGTGGATGCACACAACTTCTATAGATGAAGCAAATGCTAGTCGACTACGGATTCAACCAAGGTACACTCACTCTCTTTTGTGATAATATGAGTGCCATTAATATTTCCAAGAATCCGGTACAACATTCTAGGACTAAGCATATTGACATTCATCATCATTTCATAAGAGAACTAGTTGAAAATAAATGCATAGCACTTGAACATGTAGGTACTAATGATCAACTAGCGGACTTATTCACTAAACCCTTAGATGCAACTAGGTTTCATGCACTTAGTAGATCTATTAGGATATGCCTTGTGGAGTGATGTGGTTTGGTGATTGACTCCATTTGGGGAACTCAAGCAAAGAGAACAATTGCATATTTGTTGAATGCAAAAATTTGAAAAATTTTATACTTCTTTATTAATTACTTGAGTATATTGGTTGCACATATGTATATATGTTTTTATCTCAATAAGTGTGAACCATACTTTGAATGCAATCCACGTTATTTTTATGTTCAAACATGCATTTTTGGACTATGAGATTCACATAGGAAGTATGTATTGATTGACCTATAATGATCAGTATAACATGATGATTCTTATTGACATGCTAAAAATGAATAGCATGAATTTTTTTTTAAAAAAAACATGCTAATGCAATATGAAAACCATGAAATTCATATGACATGCTCACATGTAAATATCATGAATTGATGATTGCATACTCTTAAATGCAAAACAATGTGTGAAAAGCTTACAAGACTCAAATGAATAAAGGATCTAATATCCGTTCAGAGGATTTTTTTTCAATCCAAATGTCTCTCTTTCTTTATTTGTTGAACATGGCTACTATCATACAGATATCTTATCCGGAAAAATCAAATAGGGTGCAAAAAGTCATGCATGCCATGTTTTGCTTATAAAGTTGGATATAGTTGCTCTAAAATTGAATTCAATAAATTCTCTATATCCTTGCTTTAATTCATGACAAATGGTGAAATTGATTTGAATTCATATAGGAAACCTTTGTCATTTGCTTTGCCAAAATCCATTGATCTTTGGACTTGAATGCAATATGTCTTGCATGCAAAGCATTTTAATCACACTTTTTCATTGCAAATAAATCTCCTTGTTTCTCTCCATTTAATTGAGTTGCATAAAATGCCTTATATGATTATGCAAATGATATGTATGCTTCTATCTCTCTTTGCTACAAGTGACATGTTTGGGGAAATACTCCTTTGCCCATCTCATGACAAAAAAAGGGAGTAAGATGTGGTAAGGGGGAGGATGCTAATTGTGCTAATTGTTGTATCAAAATGTTGGGGAGAATACACATTGAGGGGGAGTAACCAGTTGAGGGGGAGCATTGTATTCACATACATTGCATGATGTTGTGCTTAAATTCTTTAATGCAAATGCTTGTTTTAACTTCACATGATTACCTCACAATACACTTGCTTTGGAAAGTGTAATCATTGTTGTCTTGAAGGTTTGATAGTTCTACAAGAGATTGAAGACTTGAAGTTTTATTTTCTATATATCTCTTTGTATTATAGAATATCATTGTTGACTTTTAGTTTCAGTTATATTGTGAGGATCAATATGAGTAGTGGTTTTGTCACGAAATAAGGTTGATTGGCTTGTTTCGGTGACAAATCACAAGTGGGGTTTGTTGTAAGGGTAACTTAGGCATTTGATGGTTGGTGCTTTGCACAACCAAGGCCCCCTCAAGACCTCAAGAGATCAAGCACTTCAAAGTAAATTTATAAGTACTTACTTGCTTGGAAGAGATGTTGTTGCACACACTCACAACACATGTATAATTCTTATTTTTGTATGTTGTGGTTCTTTATTATGTGTGCATTAATGTTCATTAATCTCTCTTCTTGAATGTTTAACTTGATTGAATCTTGTGTATTAAATGCCATGTCATTGATGCATCATGTTTTTTAAGGGTGCTATAAAATCGCCCTACATAAGGTGGTTGAACAGCGGTTAGAGCAAAATTGCTCTTGACCGCTCTACGACCGCCCTTCGTAGTCATAGAGCGGTGCCACTGGTGGATTTTTTTAATCGCCTAAAAACCACCTTACAACCGCCCTACGTAGAGCGGGTGTAAGGCGGTCCTCAAAATCCCTAGAGCAATCGCCCCCATTTTGCCTGAAAACCACCCTACGCATAGAGTGGTCATGAAGAATATGTTCTTCATTTCCCAGGTGAATCGTCTTACAACCGCCCTACGTAGGGTGGGTGTAAGGCGGTCAAGGCAAAATTTTTGAAAACTTTGAAAAATGAAGTAGCATCAATTTGTCACTCTATATATATGCTACTTTGACTTTATGTCAGTTTTAAGAGAATTCAAATCATATTTTGACTTAACATTTTTCCAAAGAGAAAAAATCACTAAAGAACTCTCCTTTGTTTACTCAAACACATATCCAAGTGCATCAAATCATCATCTAGCTTCATCCATGATCATCTAGGTGACATTCATGCTTGGTTTTTATTCAACACTTTTAGCTTGGTAAGTTGGTCACTAATATCACATATATTTTGTGTCTTTCTTAACAAGCAATCTCATTTATTACTTGTATGTTTATAGAACATATTCTATTGACAAGATTGAGATAATTGTATTGATTGTTTGAGAGTTGTATTTTGATAGCTATTTTTAGGATTGCTTAATCTTTGATAGCTAAGCTTTATGACATGTCATATAGTAAAGATTGATATCTAGTATTGTGATTATTGTTATCTTTCATCTTAGATAGGCATTTAGTGTAACCTAGCATTGAATATCATATTATTCACATTAGGTTGTTTATTCTCTTCATTGAGAAGTGAGTCTTATGACTACAAGTGAGTGGTGCAAGCAAATTGGACTAGGTCCATTTTTATAGGTCTGCGGGTAGTAGTGGCGGGTTATAGACCGTGAGAGGTTGAGGTCAACCTAGGTTGTAAACGTCATTGGAATAAGTGGATCCGAGATTCGTGTGTGGCGCACATAACAGCCCGTGGTTTTTCCTTGTTAAAGGTTTCCATGTAAATATCAAGTGTTTTTTATATTTCCGCACATATTACACTTGCTATATAAATTGACTAGTTAGGGGTATTTTCGTAAACTTGACTAATCACGAAAATTGGATAAAATTGATTAAAATCTATTCATCCACTCCCCCCCCCCCCCCCTCCCCGGCCTCCTAGATTAATATTGAACACACCATAATTTGTGTCACCACACACTCATACATTGCATTTATATGTGTCCCTGCATCGTTGTGCTAAATTTAGAATAACACTTTCTCACACTTGTAGAAGTATGCATATGCATTGATCTCATTTTGACAAACATTGTAGAATTGCATATTCTAGGACTATCTCTAGGAAATTGCATACTTATGTGATTTTATGTTTATTTGTTTGGGTTTTATTGTTTTGAACTTGAATATGATCTCATATGATTCCTTGTTGAATTCCGGTCATTTCGGTTACTCACTCATTTGATTTCGAGTTCAAACAAGAAAGTTACACTACTATACGTTCTCTTACAATGCATTGTCTTCGTCATTGTGTATCAAGTTGATTTCATATTCAATTGTCAAAGTTTCGAAGTCATCCTCGTGTGTCATTAAGTTACGGTTTGAAATCCGAAAGCGGATTCGACTTCGAATTCGGAGTTCAGAGGCAAATGATCTAAATGATGCACTTTTCTCAAAAGTGAGTTTTTCATAAATTGTTATTTTAATTATTATAAAGCGAATTCATAGTTTTATGACTAATGGTTTAATCATTTTCAACATTCAAATTTATTGCATAGTATATATATATATATATATATATAAAAGGGTGTTTCCTGGACTTTTAAAATAATTTTGTTTATAACTTCATCTCTTTGAAATGTGTTATGAAATTTGATATATTTTCTGAACGTTTGTAAACAAATATTTGCTAGTGTACGGATAGATAAGTAAGGAATCATGAAGTTTTTAATTATTGTAGTCATGAACAACTTGTTAAGAGTTGCTATGAAGATGTTAGTGATTAAACATTCAGATGTTTGAAATATATGAAATTGTGATTTGATCAATTATGTTTAGTATGGTGAAAATTTTGGATTGATTATTATTTAGCATTGATTGGAGAGTTTTAGTATTGCTTGTTGTATATTGCACCTTTAAAGGGCTAAAGTGTTTGAAACACAAAGTAAAGATTAGTAATCATTGACGATTTCTGTTGTTCAAACTTTTGCTGTTAAAGTTGTTTGGTGATTGATGGGTATAATAATAAAATGGATTGAGTGATAATACAAAGTTGTTTGGTGATTAATGGATATATATATATATATATGTATGTATGTATGTATGTATGTGTGTATGTATGTATACTCAATATCTAATTTACACACTATGATATTTAAGGGTTTAAGAGTTTTTCCCTATAAAGGTTTTGAAGGTTAATGTATGTTTCAGTATCAAATTGGTTCTTAGTTTGGATCTATTCATAATTACATTGTAATTCATGAGTTGATACGAGATTATGCCGTGGGTATAACTTTTATAGGTTTAAGTTAAGTTGAAGCATTTCTTCTTACTGATAACTATATTCTATGATAGAGGAATTTCTTTATACTTGTGGAAGTACATTAATGGTAATCCTTGATTATCCGTTGCTTCAGGATCTTTGCAGTTTAATTTATTTAGAAGTCTTACTTTCTATTAGGAATTATAGGTAGTAAGAATCTTGAAGATTTTTTTAAAAGATGTGATTCCACTGTGGAGAATATAGGCTTGATCGTTTCACTAATGAGAAGTTACCACAATTGTTTGAGTTTGTTGTACTCATGTGAATTTCGAGGACGAAATTTTTATGAGTGGAGATTGTAATATCCTGGAAAATGGATCAAACTGTCCCAAGTAGTTGGCCCCAATTATTATGGATTTGGACTCAAATTAGTTTTTAAAAGATTTGAGGTCCAAAATGATAGTGTTGGTAAGATCATGTGACAAGAGACGTAATGATTTGGATAGGACTCAAATCAATTAGTATTTGGGCTTATCTTTATTTTAAATTAATGCCCATGCCCAATTAAATTGGTAGTTGATCGAAGCCCAAATCCAGTTCTATAGTCAGTCCATTTAAGTTAGATTGCCAGCCAACCCTAATTGTTTTAAGTAGAGTGAATCAGTGAATAAAGAGGATAGAAAGAAAGGAGAGGGACAGTTGTGTTTGGAGTTTTTGAGTCACTGTTTAGATTTCTTCTGAGGGCAATTTGGAGGTCGATTCATGGTCCGATCGAGCTCAAATTTGGTCAGCATGTTCTACTCTTGTAGTTCTTAATTATGGAATGTGGAGATTTCAATTGGAGTTCCCTGTGGAGAGATCTGTGGCTCCGAATAGATCTGGATAGAAGCATGATATAAGCAATTGTTTGAAGAATTTTGGTGCTAGATAATTGAGTGATTCTTGAATTTTTTAAGCTAGAGCGGATTTGTACGTGTTAGAGGTAAGTAAACTCATCCATGATGTGTTATGTTTTCCAAAATGTATATATATGTAGTAAACTCATTTGTGTTTTTAAATATTTATATGGTACGTAAGTAAATTCATTTATGGTATATTTATATTTCAAATTATCGAACTACTGTTTTCAGCATCATTACCATTTTATACTCTATCGTATTTTGTTAAGCATTTCACTAACTTTATGTAAGATTGTCTTTGTAAGTATTTTATATTAAGCGTCTTGAACTAAATTCATTACTTACATATTTTGAATACAATTGGACTGCTGTTATTTATACTGAAAAGGTTCTATTGAGATTTTTATTGTTATCTATACTATTTTGTTATATGAAAATACTTGTTACACGTGAATGTATAACTGTTTTGGCTCATTGTTCCATAGTTATTGTTATTGTATTGGCTCAGCTGAGATACTATGTGCACACATATTGTTATTGACCACGTCATATGGGTAAATGTGACATATTAATCACATCACACGGGAATTGTGATATATTGACCACATCACACGGATAATTGGAACATGAGCTAACTAATATATTGATTATTGTTTATATTGTAAAGTTATATACTTACCGTTTTATGAAAAGAATATTGTTTATACTTTAAAGTTATTGTTATATCATTTTATGAGATGTTTTATGATTTACGAATATGATTTTAAGCATTACTCCAACCGTTTTATTGATATATAAGTACGTAAATGGTATTAAATGCAAATTCTGGTTTTATTAAATAATACATTGTTGGGATATTTGTCGAAGGGTGTATGAGCAAGGTTTTAAACGTAAAGGTTTTAGAAATGCTATTTATTTTACATGTTATGCATGAATTTACTTACCGAGTTGATGGCTCACCTCTCATCACCACCATTTTGCAGATTGAGTTCATGGATTTAGAATGGATAGGGTTTGCATTAGCACATAAGAGATATGTGTCGTTGGAGGTTTAATTTCATATTTGTACGTGTTGTAAGTGCTCGATTCATTTAATGTTGTAATTACAGTAGAATCTAAAAGTTTAGTGAAATCGATGGTATCAGGTTTGGGTATTGTATTTTGGTGGATATATTGTTGATGATTCTAATTATGAATATTTGTGAATTAAGGTTTTTGCAAAGTTCGAATCACGTAACATCCCGGTCCATTGGGTCCCGAATTTGGGGTGTTACATTTATACTATAATTGCTTAAGGGAATTTTAATGAAGGTTTAGTTACGGATAGTTACAATCAAAAGCAAATAAGTAATAAATTAGAAAATCACCCTTGGGCCTCTTTCTTTATTGCTTGATCCTTCCTTCCTTCCTTGCTCCTAGTGCAGAGAGTGGTAGATGAGGATGTGTCCAGATGAATGGATGTCTAATGGGTAGTGGCAAATGTAGGGAATATAGAGAATGGAAATAGAGGAATGATTAAGTGAAGTAATCAAGATTTTGTGTTGAGTTTTTGGATAGAAAAGGTAGTTCAAGATTAGAGATGGAGGAAGTTGAATGAGGGAAAAATGGAAGAGAGAATGCTTGTAAAATCTCTGAATTTCGTATATGGAAGAAGCTCCCTTCAAATTGGAGAAGAAGATTATTTATATGGCATCTCGAATCTGTCCTACAACTGTCAGAATGCTGATGCGGCATGTGTCGCAGTTGCGTTTTCATGGTTTTGGAGACAACGACGCTATCACGGCAGATGGTTATACAATCTTCGATCTGGTTGTCGCGGTTGATTTTCATCTCTTTCGCAGTCATGAAGACAGCAACACCTAAAGAGTGACAATTGAATCTGAGATCTCATGAGTGGTCGATGTTTGTTCACACAGCGACACTAAGTAGCGACGTAGTACCTGATTGAATTCTTGGTTTTCTTCTCCTCTGTCGCGGTTTTGGCTTCATAGCAACATCTCGCTGCGACACCACACTTTATTGATTTAATCAGATTTTCACCTCTCTGTCGCGTTGTACTTCACATTGACATTGGAACAATGACAATTCCTTGGCTTCGATCTTCATTGTTTCAAGTTCTCTATCGCGGTGTGCAATTGGCGACACTAAAACAGTGATAATGCTTTTTTATCACCTTTTTACACTTTTTGTATAAAATTCTTCTCTATCTTCACAAATGTTCTTGTGACACTAATAATCCTAAAACACTTTATTAACATAATTAAAACATGGGAAAATGTCTGAGAATCAAGTAAGAAGATAAGAAAATTAGGGCCAATCATATCTATTTTGGCTCGATCAAATATCCCCAAACCTATCTTTTGTTGGTCCTCGAGCAAAACAATCACCTAACAACTCAAGGACATGCATCAAATCGTTTCCAAGGTTTTCAATTAAATCACTAACTCATTTTTGCAGGGATTTACTAGACAATGAGTAACATGCGAAACCGACATGAAGAGATCAAAACAATGATGCGCTAGTGAGGAATTAGTCATGTAAGAACCGTTAAGTAAAGATTAATGGCATGCCACTCTAGAAAAAATTGCACGCAACGTGATTCTACATTCAAAATGCCAAAGCTTCAAAGCAAAAGTATTATTCGGTTTAGAATATAATTCATCTTAACAACTAATTGTCACCAAATTCTCTTATTTTCACTCATATTAATTCCTAGGCTTCACACAAGAAACATATGCAATATGAGTTAATGTCATGGATATCAAATTGATTGCACATGATGTATTTTAAAACACAATTTCTGAAAATTTGGTCCCATGAATGGAATTGCAAGCCATGAATTAGAAAGAACATGCATCAACTAAAATTTACAAAGTGGAGATTCCTAAAGATCATGGAGGTTTTTTTTTTGGTTGTAATGGGGTCTTATGTGAATGGTGAGTCAAATAATGGGACAATAAATAACAAAGAACCCAATGATCTCACGAGTGGTCGATGTTTGTTCACACAGCGACACTAAGCAGCAACGCAAGACCTGATTGAATTCTTGGTTTTCTTTTCCTCTATCTTGGTTTTCTTTTCCTCTATCGTGGCTTTGGCTTCATAGTGACATCTCACCGCGACACCACACCTGATTGATTTAATCAGGTTTTCACCTCTCTGTCGTTGTGTCCTTCACAATGACATTGGAATAGTGACAATTCCTTGGCTTTGATCTTTATTGCTTCAAGCTCTCTGTCGCGATGTGCAAATGGCAACACTAAAATAGCAATAATACCCTGTTTTCACCTCTTTGTACTTTTTGTATCAAATTCTTCATCATCTTCACAAATGCCCTTATGGCACTAATAATCCTGAAATGCTTGATTAACATAGTTAAAACACAAGAAAATACCCGAGAATCAAGCAAAAAGAGAAGGAAATGGAGGCCAAATCATATCTATTTTAGCTTGATCAAAGACTTTCAAGTGTCTCATCCAAAACCAGCTCGACTTTACTATGATAACCAAGCTGCAATTTACATTTCAACTAATCCGGTTTTCCATGAGAGAACGAAGCATATTGAGATAGATTGTCACACAGTACGTGAACGGATACTAAAAGGAGAGCTTAAAACCGTTTTCATAGAAAGCGAGAAACAGATTGCAGATTTATTCACCAAGCCATTGGGACAAGTTGCTTTCCACTCTCTACTTGGCAAGTTGGGAGTTCTTGACATCCACTCTCCAACTTGATAGGTGTGTTATAGGAAACTAATCTTCTTTATTATTGCATTGACTTAGAATTGATTGTAATTATTTATTTCCCTTTCCTGTTGTGGGAAAGCTCTTGTATATGTATCTCAGCATTGTATCAAAAAAGTTGATATATATAAGAAATACAAAATTACTTTCTTTCTCTCCAATTTTCTTCTTCTATGCTTTTCTCCTCTTTCTTCATCCATTAGCAAATTTTCACAATTGCAGATTCCCATTTGCATAATTATTGGGTGGACTATGGACTTAAATTTTCAACTCTTTTAAACAGAGACCCTTTTCATAACTGTTCTAGTGGTAGCCTTTATGCTACATGTTAGCAAATATATTATACGTATACTATTTTATTTGTTTGTATAGCATTTCTGTTTTATAATAGGTTGTTGTTCTCATATATGCTCTGTTTCTTGCAGGAGGAAACTTCTAATTACTTGAAAGGACTAATTCTCATTCTTTGCTATGTGATAGTTGCTGCAAGTTTCTTTGTGCATACTGACCCGCCTTCATTGCGTAAGTTGTCACTCCATTTCCCAGTCAAGTTGGGAATTCATCTTTGAATAATAGTACTTTACTTAACCACTTCCCTTTATCTTTTAAGTTTATAGCTTTAATTAGTATACCCTTTTTTGTATTGTCATCTAGAATATTTCTTCACTTGCATTTTTGCACTAGCTGTAAAAGTTACCACTATACTTTTTCATGTTGACAGGGTGACTGGAATGGTGCTGGATGTCATACCAATTTCAGGTAATTATAAAAGTTATATGCTAAAACAAGGGTTAATATTAACAACCTCCCCTGACCTTTCAAGTATTGTTGGATATATAGGTAAAGATGTGTTTATTTTAACAACCTCCCCTATGTTCTACCGGAATTAAATGTTTTGTTAAGTGATAGGGGTAAATTTATAAATTCAAAAACAAAATAAAAAGTAAGAATTTGAAATTAAAAAAAAAAAAAATCTATCCATTTTATCTCTCTTTCACACCAATTCATGGCCTCCCTAATCAGTCATCACTGGAAATTGAATTTCTTTCCTTCCCAAACCAGAATCATCAACCTCATCATTCATCACCAAACCTTAATCATCCACCATCATCATTCATCACCAAATCCAGATCATCACCATCTCTCTTGATCCACCATTCACCATCACTCATCCACCGTCCCAATGACTACCAAATTAAATTCCACATACAAGAAAAACGAAAAACAAATCAAATTAACCAAAAAACAAAATAAATCGAATCAATAATCCATACTTTCCAATCCAAACAAAAAAAAAATCTAGAAAAATCTCAAAAATCTGGAAAATCTTGTCATCAAAAATGAAAATCTCAACACAAAATCCAACCACATCAATACTATCCATCACCATCTACACAACAAAAACCCAAATCCTTCAAAAATAAAAAAAGTAAAGTAAAAAAAAATCAAAAACAAAAAGCTCAGCGGCTCTAGCACCACCACCGGCTGCATCCAATTTCTTTGTGTTAACCGACGGAGATCTAGCTCGCCGCGAGCGTGAATGAACTGGGTCTCTTTCACGTTGGTGGAGGAGATCCGCGCCTCCTTCAAACTACCATCGGCATGGAGAAGATCCACGTCTCTTCCAATGGCTTTTCCTCTCGCCGACATACACTTCCACCGCCGGTTGAGGTGGCAGAGATAAGAGAGAAAGTAGAGGGACATATTAGATTAGAGAGGAAGAGATGGAGAGAGGGTTAACTGGTGAGAGAGAGATTGACAGGAAAGGGAGCATTTTTTTTTTTTTATTTTGTTTTTACTTTTTTTTTTTTTTTTTGGTCGTCATGGACATGAGAATGTACAACTTTACCCTTCCTACACTAAACGCCATCACAGTCAGGGGAGGTTTTTGAAATAAATGCATTTTGAACTACACATCCAATAATAGTTGAAAGGTTAGGGGAGGTTCTTATATTAATCCTAAAACAACCTTCAGGTGAAAGGTTAACATACTAAATAGATAATTATAATAATCATTGAATTATCGTGGTATGCAGTACGAAGACTACGAGGGAAGAGAAGTAATCTTGAATCTGTCACTTCGATATAAAGATCATATTAGTGCCTATGGTGAAGGAAATGAGAGAATGTTGACATGAAAGCATGAGACAGCCAACATCAACACATTTTCTTGGGCAAGCTCAAAAGATAACTTCACCTCCCGTTTATATAGACGATTTCTTCTAAGTCATTTTTAAAATGTGCTACTTTCCAATGTTCAGGGGGCTGCTAATCATGGTTGCTCAATTCGTGTGGGGTGTGAAACTGAGCAGCAAGGCAAAGGTAATAGTACAATAAAACAACTTCAAATTTTTTTTTTAGAAAAAAAAAACATTAAAGGCTTATTCTTATAATAGAGTGAAGTGAAGATACTTTACATCAGATGTTGCAGCAACCATTGGGAAGGATGAATACGTGTCAACCATCCATCCCTCGCCTTTAATCTAGGTTTATATAATGTATTAATGTTATGCAGTAGTGGTAGACTTTTTAAAATGAAAGAGATTAATTTTGAAAATTTGATGTTATTGCAATGACATTTTATTTGGCTCAATTTTATTCTATTTTTGTTCAATTTAAATTGCTTTCACAGGGAATATTTGCTACAATAGAGCATTTCCAATACAAGTGTGACTTGTGAAAAAAAAAAAAAAAAAAAAAGATGTCACATAGGATTAATAGACATTTTATTAATAAATCTCTCTCCAATGCAGCCGTACATATTCAACCTCAAGTTAACGTAGCAAAAAAAAATATTAGACATTGTCAACATAACTGTCGACTTTCAGACGGTCTGTTGCACAACTATTTTTTCGGTTGACTCAACAAGTATTTAAAACCGACATTAATTTTTTATATATTTTTAGTAAGGAAATAAAATAAAAAATAAAACATGGAATATTTGCTACATTAGATGCATTTTTTGGTCGCATAACTCATTTTACACAACCTTTTTTTGGCTTGCAAAACAAATCTTATACAGCATTTTTTGGCCATTGCAAAACAAGCCTTATACGGCATTTTTTGGATGCTCCAAATCGTATCTTATGCAACATTTTTTACGGTATTTGTGACATATTGCAATAGATCGGTAGTCTTTTATGACTTCGTTTGTAATGACAATTTACTGAAAGCCGTAAAAAAGTTTTTGTGGCCTTTTTAAGAACCCGAAAATGTAATTTTTTTTCTTTTAGTGATGCATCCAACTTACTTCGGGTTTGTCTTATTCATCACATTTCACATGCGGATACAATTTTTTGAAAAATTGACACACGCATCCATAGCCATTAGTGTTAACCGTTAACTTTTATGATTTACTATGTCAAAAAAGGTAAAAAGAGTTAAATACTCTATTACCTTTAATTTAATAAAATCAAAGGTTATAAATACTAATTTTATAAATATATATGTATATATATATATATGGATCTATACTGTCCATTTCACCATCTGTTTTTGTTTTTTCAATTTTGTTTTTATGTTTTTCTAATGAAATGGATGGTCGATATCCTTATTTTTTATGTTTTTATATTATTTTTTTAATAAAAATTGTTTTAATTTTTTTATCTCCATCATCATCAGATTTAGAAGGATGATGGGCATCCGCCTAATATTTTTTTTAATTTTCCTTTTTTAAAAGGAAAAAATGGATGAAAGGATGAAAATGCTCTTTCAACAATTACGTTCGATTAAGTTTAACTGACACAAAAGGAGGTAAATGTCAGTTTTTCAAATAGTTGTATCCGCCTGTAAATAGCCAAATCCCAGGTACTTTGGGTATAATTTCTTAAATAATAAAAAAGGAAACATGTTTAGCATGAAGTAATAAATTAAGAGTAAAATCAAATGATTAGAAGCTGAGACTAGCATTTGATTCACGTGACCCCATGTCAAACGAGAACTAGTGGGCCCATGGTTTTACACGGTGTTAACTCGACGTGGCAGCACTTCAATACCAAAAACGAGATCAGAGGTACAACCAAGTTGGTAATAAAATTCATTTTTTTGGGAATATAATAAGATACAAAACCTAAAAATTCAGATCTAACACCATACACCCAAAAAATTTCAGGTTGTGTTTTGTCTTTCTCAGGTGAAATTTGCAGAATTTTGAAAGCTCAATTTCAGTTACAGACTTGTATTGATCCAAGGTAAGCTTCTGTTATTGCTCTTAGCTTCAGTCTTTTGAGTGTTTTAGTGACCCTTTTAAGACTATGCTCTCTTGGATAGTTTATTCTCTGATTTGTTGGATGGGTAGGCTTGAAACCCTAAATTTTTATTGAGTTATTGTTGTATATTTGGTGATTCAGTTGGTAAACTTGTTTACCGATCTGTGAATAGGGTAGGTTTCAGTTTCTTGTGGTTTATTAAGCTATACGTAGTTTGAGACTTGAAAAGTTGTCTGAACTAGTTATTGAATACTTACTATTTGGTTTGAGAATTTAGCGTTAGTGTATAATAATAGTTCAAGATGGGTGAGAAATTTTGGGTAAATGAACAAGACAAGGCTATGGTGGAATCAGTGTTGGGTACGGAGGCCTGTGAGTTCTTGATCTCGTCATCTTCTAACAACTTGTTGGCAGATTTGGTTTCACCACCGGGGGATTTAGGTGTGCAACAGGGGCTATGCCAGGTTGTTGAAGGGTCTAATTGGAACTACGCTATTTACTGGCATGCCTCAACCTTGAAATCCAGTGGGTCTGCCTTGATTTGGGGAGATGGTCATTGCCGGGACCCAAAGGGTGGTGAGGTTGCAGATGCTAATCCTATTGTGGATGGAAAATTGGAGGGAGTTGAGAGGAAAGATAAGGTGAAAAAGCAGGTCCTCCAGAAGCTACATACATGTTTTGGTGGGTTAGAGGAGGATAGTTATGCATCAAGGTTAGATGCAGTCTCGGGTGTGGAGATGTTTTATCTTACCTCAATGTATTATAGCTTTCGACGTGATTCAGCGTATGGACCTGGGGAGGCATATAATTCTGGTAGATCAATTTGGGCTACAGGCATAGTTAGTTGTGTAGAACATTATCAAACTAGATCCTTTCTTGCAAGGTCTGCTGGTTTCCAGACAGCAGTGTTTGTTCCTGTGAAGTCTGGAGTTGTGGAGCTCGCTTCAGTCAAATTAATTCCAGAAGAAAAGAATGTTGTGGAGATGATCAAAACGCTATTCGGTGGATCTAGTTCTGTACAGACGAAAGTGTTTCCAAAAATTTTTGGGCGTGAACTAAGTTTGGGTGGCTCAAAATCACGATCAATGAGCATAAACTTTTCGCCAAAAGTAGAAGATGATTTGACTTTTGCTTCAGACTCCTATGATCTACAAGCAATAGGTACCAATCAAATCTATGGGAATTCTTCTAATGGGCGTCAATCTGATGATAATGAAGCAAAGCTTTTTCCGCATCTAAACCAAATGATGGTTGGGGGTTTTGATGCTCAGACGAGGTTATCTGGATTGGAGCAGAAAGAGGACTCTTCACCTCAGGGTGATGAGCGAAAACCAAGGAAGAGAGGGAGAAAACCTGCAAATGGGAGAGAGGAGCCATTGAATCACGTGGAAGCAGAGCGGCAGCGACGTGAGAAACTTAACCAGCGATTCTATGCCTTAAGAGCTGTTGTGCCCAATATCTCTAAGATGGATAAGGCCTCTCTGCTTGGTGATGCCATTACCTATATTACTGACCTCCAAATGAAAATCAGGGTGATGGAAACTGAAAAGGAGATGGGGAACAACAAGCAGAAGCCAATGCCTGTTCCAGATATTGAATTCCAGCCAAGACACGAGGATGCAGTTGTGAGGGTAAGCTGTCCTATGGAGGCTCACCCGGTTTCTAAAGTCATGAAAACATTCAGCGAACATCAAGTTGTTGCTCAAGAGTCTAATGTGTCTACAACAGAGGACAAGGTTATTCATACATTTTCTATTCGGACACAAAGTGGTTCAGCCGAGCAGTTGAAGGAGAAACTGGTTTCTGCCTTGTCGAAATGATCTTGGTGTGCAAATTAATTATGCATGCTATCTCCTTGTAGAAAATTGCATGAGATGGCGATATAATCTTGTAACTGACTAATAGATATGTTGTTGTAAGCAATAGTGATTTGTAATTTAACTTGGAACTTGGAAGGATTGAATCACTTTTTCCTTTGTTGGATGTTCAATCGTGTAATATTATGATTTTGACAACACTTTTCTGTCATGTAGCCTGTTGATAAGCGCCGTAGAGTAATGAGGTAGTTCTTTTGTATGATATTTCAAATCTGTATAATGCAATTTCCTTTGCAAATAAATGATTTTGCTAGCTCGTTTAACTACTTTTCGATATCTGCACAAGGGTCTCTCAAGCTATAAATATCATGATAACAAATTTTTGATGGTGGAAAATGAAAAAATTGTCAATACTGTCAATATCGAGGATATTCAAAGATATCATTTATCTGCTACCCTCAAAAAATTATAAATATTGGAGATACATCAATCAAAGTAAAAATATTTACTTCTTGACTCTCAAGTGATGGTGTAAATTGGGTCAAGTCAGCACAACCCAACACAATTTTCGTATATTGTGACATGACATATGAGTTATGTTGGATTAAGGTTCTTATCACAACACGATATAGCATGATATAAATTTTTTTAAAATAGATGAAAATAAAATATTTTTACTATTATTTTAACTTAAATAATTTTAAATTGAAAGGTAAATAGTAATTTTATATTGTATATTTTGTAAATATAAAAATTAAAAATTAGTTAAAAATCATTTTCGTCCCACGGGAGCTTGATTTGGACTTAGGGACAAGCATCGGGGAAAAAGGGATGGGTATTGGTCCCTCATCTCCATCCTCATTTTCCAATCCCTTTTCCCATCCCCCCATTTCTCCATTTGAGAAATATGGGAATGGTGGAGTTTTGGAGGAGTATCCCCATCCCCATCTCCATCTCTATTTCCCAATTTCCTTCATTTTTCCTGTTTATCCCCATCTCCATCTCTATTTCCCAATTTCCTTCATTTTTCCTGTTTTTCAATTCGAATTTTTTCCCCAATTCCCCAGTTTGATTAAAAACTACATATTAAAATAATAATAATACTAATAAATCCATGGTAAGTTATATTGTGCGATACAAATACAAAGTTAATGAAGTATTATAGTTAGGGTTTAAATTGGAAAAATGGAAAAATGGAAAAATGGAAAAATGGAAATAGGGAAAGTATTAAATATTATATATACGGAAATTTTCCTATGAGGATGTCCTGATAGAATTATATAAGGACATTGAATGTGAGCCACTCGTTTTACATACTTTGACAGTTTGACTTGATATATATGCACTTGTCAAATCACTTTTATAAATGAGTAGCTCACATTCAATATCATAATAAAGTTATATAAGGATGTCCTGATAAAAACGGGACCGATTATATATATATATATATATATATATATTTCCCTCATTTCCATCCCCATTTCAATAAAATTTTGGGGCAAATGGGGAAATGAGGATGGGGGGACCTCCCCATGTTCATCCCTCTCCATTTCCCTACTTGGGAATGAATTTTTTACTCCAAATGAGGATAGGAAAGTGGGGATTGAGAATTTGTGAGAAAATGTTCATCCCTATTCAGACTAGGTCGTGCTGGGCCATTTTTCTAAAAATGGGATAATGGGCCAGCTTGGCTCATAGCCCATGTGAGATGCCAGAAAATGGGTCAATTTATATGTCTACTCACTATTGATATAGAAATATTTCCACCTGAAAATACATACTACTATATCACAATCATATCCTAAATGAAATAAATATTTTGAAAAATATTTGAAGGATGTATGTAGATTTATCAATTCGATAATATCATGAATATATATAAGCAATATTTAAATTTTTTTAAATTTGATTTATATAAAATTTAGGTTTGATATCCAAGCAATAATACCTTGGTCTAATTCCTAATTTCTTGGTTGGATAAAGTTGAACCGTATCTCTTAATTTAATTCTAGTCCATCTTCTCACTGATTTTTGATGTAATGACTGACGAAACCATAGATTAGTCCATTCTTAAATCTTAACTTTCATAGACTGATTTTTATTATTTAAAAATAATGTAAATATTTATATCACCAACTACTTCGATCTACTTTGGATAGCTCATAGCTAGTGTTGTTCACGGAAAAATCATGGGAAACCAATTTGTATAAAAAAAGAAAACAGAAATGAATGATTGAAATTTAAAAGAGTGTTTTAATTTGGGTCCAAGTAGCGTGTCCCTGTATTGTATTTGATCCATTCTATTCCAACTCTCATGTCTCATTTCTTTGTTCAACCTTCAAAGATACGGCTCAGTCAAACTCAAAACCCATATGCCCACCGGTCAAAAGCACCCCTAAACAGTAACCTTAAACCAATTCTTATTCAACTATGTATATATATATATCTCTCCTCCATCGTCATAAATCCACAATTTCAAACCTCATCACATAACATTTTCAATCAAAGATGATCTCTCACATGAAAAGTCTCTTATTCAGTACTGTTGTTTTGATCATTTTCATGACTTTGTTAATGGCTAGTCATGATCAACATTTCGTAGCGGCAACGAGGCCATTAGAAGGGGATCAATGGACGAACAAAGAGGACAACCGGCTCGCCTTTCAATCTCTGCAACAGGGTCCACTGCCTCCCTCCGGTCGCAATCCATGCACCAACATCCCTGGTCAAGGCTCCGGCGTTTGCGCTCTAAATGGCAAGAACTTTGCTGGCGGCCGTGTCGCACTTGACCCTCCTGCGTTTCCCAGCTTTGTCATGGACGTTGGTGTCGCTTCAATTGCTCGATCGTGACCACCACGTTCATATATACCTCTTAAATCTTGAATGCAATACAAGTTAAGTTAGATCAACACTAAGGCTTCACAAATTAACTTTATTAATTAATTAGTTCATTTTTTTTTATTCTTTACATTTTTTATAAATTCTTTTCTTTTTTAATTTCTCATGACCAACCACCAACACAACTTGTAATGTAATTGATGTTATTAATAAAACAGATGCTGAAATTATTAATCATTGTTTGAACTTTGAAGTTTTGTGCGTGTTCACGTTCAGGGTTCAAAATTTTTTTGTCATTATTTGGACCTAACTTTGTAAGAAAATCACCGATTTATTAACTTAAGTTTAAAAGGTATCTATTATGGTGAACGGACAAAAATACCCCCCACAGTAACCTTCTTCACCATTTTGTTTTTTTTTTCTTTCAAAATCCTCCATCAATGGACGACGGTGGACCACGACCAAACACAATAGCGACTTTTTTTATGTCCCAGCCTTTGTTAGTTACATCTGAGATACAAACAGTCTTATTAGTTGCTTTTTTTTTTTTTTTTTTTCAATTTAAAACACTTTTTTGTAAACCTTAAACACATTGTGCGAAGGAAAAAAAATTGTTAAAAAGGCTCGAAAAAGTCTCAGACAAAGCTTAGAAAGACTCAGACAGTTCATTAAAAGTTTCGAAGAATAAATGAAAAGGCTTGGAGAAGTAATGAAAAGACTCGGATAGTTCATTAAAAGGCTCGGAGAAGTAATGAAATTAACAAAAAAAAAAATTGTTGAAAAGTCTAGGAGAAGAAATGAAAAGGCTCGGAGAAGTAATGAAAAGGCTCGGATAGTTAATTAAAAGACTCGGAGAAGTAATGAAATTAACAAAAAAAAAAAAAAATTGTTGAAAAGTCTCAGAGAAGATATGAAAAGGCTCGGATAGTTCATTAAAAGGCTCGGAGAAGTAATGAAATTAAAAAAAAAAAAATTGTTGAAAAGTCTCGGAGAAGAAATGAAAAAGGTTCGAAAAAGTAATGAAATAGCTTGGATAGTTCATTAAAAGGCTCGGAGAAGTAATGAAATTAACAAAAAGAAAAAATTGTTGAAAAGTCTCGGAGAAGAAATGAAAAGGTTCGAAGAAGTAATGAAATGGCTCGGATAGTTAATTAAAAGGCTCGGAGAAGTAATGAAATTAAAAAAAAAAAAAAAAATTGTTGAAAAGTCTCGGAAATGAAATGAAAATGCTCGGACAGTTCATTAAAATACTCGGAAAAGGCTCAGAGAAGAAATAAAAAGGCTCGGATATTCAAAATTAAAAAAAAATTGTTGAAAAGTCTTGGAAAAGAAATGAAAAAGGCTCGGAGAAGTAATGAAAAGGTTCAGACAGTTCATTAAAAGGCTCGGAGAAGAAATAAAAAAGCTCGGATATTCAAAATTTTTTAAAAAAATGATTGTCGAAAAGTCTTGGAGAAAAAATGAAATGGCTCGGGGAACAATTGAAAAAGCTTGAGCCATTTCATTTAGTCTCCTATACTTTTCAATTAGTCTCCGAGCCTTTTCATTTCTTCTCCGAGCCTTTTCATTTCTTCTCCGAGCTTTTTCATTTCTTTTCCGAGCTTTTTCATTTCTTCTCTGAGCCTTTTCAATTAGATTCAAAATTCATACAACCAGAGAAAGACTTACAAAAGACTCAGATAACAAATGAAAAGGAACCTAGTTAGGGTTTTGAATTGAAAAAAAAAGTTCTGGGGGCGCTGCCCCCTGCACCCTCGGGAGCTGACCGAGCAACTCGACCACCGTGAGCTCAGCGGGGAGCTCTACCCCCGAATGCGTTTGCGTATCGCTACAAAATTAATTATCCAAAGGAGATGAATTGATAATGTTATGGTGTTCAATCTCTATCCTCCATTGAAGGTCTGTTGCAGAGGAAGATGAAAAAAAAAAAGGGCATTTTTGGAAATCACTTACTTTAGTGTCTTTTTAAACTTAAGTTATTAAACTGGTCACTTTGTCACCAAGTGAGTTGGAAAAGGGTGACATTTTCCACCATTTTCACTTTACGTGAATTATTGAAGAATCACTTGATAATCAGTCTACAATATAGTTTCAATAAAGTGAAATGTAGAGTTTTTCTCATATAAAAGCAATACAATTGGGTCAAATAAGGCTTTGCCTAGCCCTTCCTTCACCTATTTATTATATTGCAAAATTATCAACTAATTAACTATAAGCATAAACAAAGCTATAAGCATACTAAATGGGAACCTTAATGAGTAAAGATAACTTAATTCTTGATTTGTAATTTTATTAGGAATCAAGATACGTGGATCCTATATTTAAAATATTAGAAATTAAGTTCTCGTTACAAAGGGAATCAAGTTCATTTTTCTAATTTCCTTATCAATGAAAGTTGAAGCCCTTCTTATTTTATTATTGATCAGTAAACAAGTTCATAAGGTGAAATTAAATGGGATTTAAGTGAAAATCATTTATATGATAACAAATATATAAAATCGTTCAAAGGAAAATATGCCAATTATTTCATTATTTTATTTCCATAGTCTCACCTACCAAGTATTTATCATCTCATAAGTCATACCAAAAACCTCTTATTTCGTTTTTAATATATATAACCATTGGATTATCCCATGAAGCTTGAAAAATGTCAATCAAAATAGGTCAAATCAATTAGTTATATTTTGATTATTTGAAGACTCAAACTTGTCAGCTAATACAATATAGAACAAGTCCGAGTCAAAATAACCATATTTGATTTAACGAATTAAAGTCACAATGACACACCAACAATGTGTTTTCTCTGCCATGTAGCATACTACGCATGCATTAATTATACGCAACAATAAGAGGTTAACAAATTCAGTCAAATTTCACATACGGATTTTATTAGAGAAGAGAGAGAAAGAGAAAAAAAAAAAAAAAAAAAAAAAAAAAAGCCCAGAATTATGGAAATCTTAAGAAAAGAATCTGATGATTAAATTTTCAATAGGACTTATAAAACTCAATTAGGAAATCTTACTGAATTAAGCTCGTTATATATATATATATATATAAATATATATATATTTATATAAAAATAAATAAATAAATAAAAGAAGCAAATTACACCATACTTTTTCCTACTCTATGTTTGCTCTTTTACACGTGAAAAGAACCTTATCGAAAATTGGCATTGACTTCCTCTATTATTAGTCAAACTTGGTCAAACGTAACCGTTGATCAAGTTTGACGGTAAATAATAAGGGTATTTTTATCATTTCGAGTTGCTTAAAAATATATTAAAATTTTGAATAAAATTGTAAAAATACAGATTAATTTAAAAATATATTAAAATTTTGAATAAAATTGTAAAAATATAGATTAATTTAAAAATAAACAAAAAATGGATCTTCACCATCCATTTAACACCATCTAAGATGGATGATGAAGATTAAATAAAATTTTAAAGAATTTTTCAATAAAAAAAAAGTAAAAATTAAAATAATAATAATAATAATTGATCTACAACCGTCCATGTGAATGATGAACAGTTGGAGATCAATTTTGAATAAAAATATATATTTTTTTTAACAAATAGAAAATTAAATATATAAAAAAGTAACACATGGTTTTTTATAAAAGAAACAAACTATATATTACAATCAATTAGGGCAGTAAGACATGACTCAAATCCATAATCTCAATGGTATAGGTGTGAAAAGCACACCATTGTACACTAAGTCAACCTCATCACTGTAAGTGATGCGACAACACCTCTCTTGAGTTCATTTGGTAATTTCGTCGAACACCTTATAGGCAAAATCAAAAAAACTACCACCAACTCCTTCCAAGACCTTGTTTGAATGGACTTACAAGCGACTTACAAGCGCAATAATGTAATACTAGCAATAAAGAAACATAATCAACTAAAAGCAATCAAACCACAACACAACACAAACAATTTTACATGGTTCACCAAAATTGGCTACGTCCACGGAGGCACCAATTTCACTAGATAATGAGAATGACAAGTACAAGAGATTACCTCTAACCCACAAGCTTTCTCTCTTCTTCTAGGTCTCAATCTTTCAACCTCACAATCACTCTTTGTTCTAGGTTTTTCTCTCTAGCTTTGTTGTCTGTACACAATTGCACACACATAGTCTAAAAGCTCAACTAACAACTTACTTATATAGTGAGACTTTTAGCTAATTACAACATAGCCCAATAAAACCCTAAATTATAAATATGCCCCAAATACAAATACATGTTACTTTGAAACAAACATCAACAGTCTCCACCTTGTCGAAAAGAAACTTCAACCCTCAGAAATCATTGGATAACGTCGTGTTTTTAAAACATCCACCTTGAAATGAAAATCTCTTGTCTTTACACACCTCAAATGGTGAGGTGCCTGCCTAAACTCAACAAGAGAAAAGGTTTAGCAAGCTCAAGCAATGCTCAAACTCAACAAGACCTCTTCTTGTCTATGTCACCTACATAGTCGGAATCAACAAACCCAACAATATTATTTTCACCATGGTGTCTTTCAAACATAATACTCAACTCCTTAGTACCCTTCAAATACCGCAAAATCCATTTAATGGCATTCCAATGCTCTTTGCTCGGATTTACCATGTATTTGGCAACCACACTAACCGCTGGTAGGGGTGAGCATAAAAACCGAACTGAATTGAACCGAACAAACCGAAAAATAGTGTTTGGTTCGGTTCAGTTCGGTTCAGTTCATAGCTTTTATTCGGTTCAAACCGAATTGAATTTGGTTCGATTTCGGCTTTGGACAAACAAAACCCCAAAACCGAACCGAGTCGAATAAACCGAATTGTCTTAATTAATTATTTTGTAAGGTTCAATTTTATTATAGACTGTTTGTTAATGATATTTTATTTTGGACTACATTATGTACTACATTTTTGAACCTTTGTTTTATTGAAGTTATGAAGATTTTATATTTTGATTGAGTATGTAGACTGAATATGATTGAAATTTTAGATTTGGATTGAAAATTGGATGTATTTTGTTTAAATTATTTTTTACATATTATGTTTTCTTAAAAAAGTTTAAGCCTAAATGCCAAAAATGTAACTTAAAGGCCCAAAAAATTAAAAAACATATAATAAAAAAAACCTTCAAAGCCCAATAGGCCCAAAACCGAATTGAATCAAACTGAATTGAATAAAGATAAAGGTTTTAGGTTCAATTCGGTTTTCAGGTTTAAAATGGTTCAAACCGATTCACACTTTCAAAAGCCGAATGTATGTCTGTTCAATACGGTTTTGGCCAAAACCGAATGGAACCAAATCATGCCCACCCCTAACCGCTTGGGAGATATCGGGTCTTGTACATACCATGACATACATCAAACAACCAACCGCGTTTGCATACGGAACCTTCATCATCTCTTCCATCTCGGCATCCGTGGAAGGATATTACTTTGCAATCAAAACAAAGTGTGAAGCAAGTGGAGTATATACGGCTTTAGCATGAAACATGCTAAACTTCTTAAACACCTTGTGAATATACCTCTTTTAAGATAACAACAACTTTTCCGTTTTCCGGTCTCTTTTTATCTCCATCCCTAAGATCTTTTTAGTAACACCAAGATCCTTCATATCAAATTCTCCACCCAAAAGCCCTTTGACTTCATCAATTTTTAACATATTCTGACATGCTATAAGCATATCATCCACATACAACATCAAGAAGATAATTGTACCATCATTAAACACATGAGAATAAACACAACAATCATACTCACTACTCTTGTAGCCAATCTTCAACATGTAGGAATTGAAGTGCTTGTACCATTGTCTTAGAGATTTCTTAAGTCCATAAAGTGACTTCTTTAATCTACATATCAGGTTCTCATTTCTCGCTTCCTTGAACCCTTCCGGTTGAGCCAAATAAATGACCTCTTCCAAATCCCTATGAAGAAATGTCGTCTTCACATCAAGTTGCTCCAACTCTATGTCATATTGAGCTACCAAGGTTAACAATACCCGAATAGATGTGTGCTTCACTACCGATGAGAAAATCTCATTGTAATCAACGTCTTCCTTTTGATTACCCTTTAGCAACCAACCGTGCTTTGAACTTCAGTGCTTCATTCACATGCATGCTTTCTTTCTTCCTAAATACCCATTTACAACCAACAATCTTTTGGTCTTTTGGTTTAGGAACCAACTCCTAAACAGAGTTCATTTAAAGAGATTCCATCTCTTCTATCATAGCCTTCACCCAATTTTTTTTTATCATGACAACCAATTGCTTCATTAAATGTCGTTAGATCTCCCTTACTAACCATGAGTGCAAAATGCACTTTATCATTCTCATCATCACAACCGTACCTTTGCAGTGGCTTTGAGACTCTTATTGGACTTTCTTGAGCTATGGATCTAGGTTCCTCAATAACCAATTCTAGTTGTACCTCCTCATTTCCTCTATCACTAATCTTTGTAGTAATAGGAATTTCGGTCACAACTCCTCTCTCATCATCATAATTGGCTTCTTCCTTCGGCATGGAGGCTTCATCAAAGACTACATATTTACTAAGAATTTTCTTCTTATTGGCTATATCACAAAGCTTGAATCCCTTCACTCATTTTCTCAAACCCAAGAAATATGCATTCAAGTGACTTTGATTGTAGCTTGTTCCTCTCATCACTAGGAATAAGAGCATATGTCTTGCACCCAAAAACCTTCAAATTAGAGTAGTCAACTTCCTTGCCCATCCATACTTCTTCCGCTGATTTAAACTCAAGTACCTTCAACGGTGACCGGTTAACCAAATAACAAGCATGATTAACCGCTTCTGCCCAAAAAGATTCGGGCATCCCGGAATGAAGTCCCATGCATCTAGCTCTCTCAAAGAGCGTTCTATTCATCCTCTCCACGACACCATTTTGTTGAGGATTTTTCTTCACGGTGAAATATCTTGTAATGCCTTCAACTTTACAAAATTTAATAAATTTGCAACACTTGTACTCACCTCCATTGTCACTTCTCAAATACTTGATCTTCCTCCCCGTTCGGTTCTCTACTTCCGCCTTCCATTCCTTGAACTTATCAAAAACCTCGGCTTTCTCCTTCATTAAGTAAACCAAAACTTTCCTAAAAAAATCATCCATGAAAATAACAAAGTAGCGAGCTCTACCATTTGATCTAGTTGGTGCAGGCCCCCTATAAGAACTTAGGGTTACAGATTGCGCAGCGGAAGGGTTTTAAAATTTTTTTTAATGCAATCACAAACTAACCCAATTTGTACAGCAATAATCAAATACAATAAGAAGGAGATGAAACTAATTCATACCAACGTTTGTAGGCTCCTTCTTCTTTTCGATTTGCTTCCTAATTTGAACCACAAGATCTTCCTGACTATCACCCGGGATTGGTAATGGCGTGTGGGAGCGTCACGGTACTTAGGAACAATGATGATGAAGAGACACACAAAAGCAACACCTTGATATAGTGAAATTCGACCACCCTATGTAAAAGCAAGAAAACTTTTTCTTTTCTTTTCTTTTCTTCTTGAGTTGACCGTACACCTCTGTTGTCTTTCTTTTTGTTGCATGAATTGTGTGGTTCAGAAGTTAGGTTACACTGATTACAATATCAGTTTTATATTTTCTTTAGTTATTTAAAATATATCTTTATATATCTTTCAAACTAAATCATTATCTCTTTCCAAATATATCTCCATATATTCAAAAGATAATTGGTATTTAAGTGTCATAGTAGAGTAGGATTCTAACTCCCACACAACCTTAGTTGACTTAAGCTTAAATATTATACCTAACTAAGAATAAAATAATCTAATTATTTTATGTCTCAGTCATGATTTGAACATGCAACCTCCATTTAATAATCAATTAACAATTCATAATTATTAATCCATTAATTAAATAATCTAATTATTTAATTAATTTAATTATTAATATATTAATTAAATAATCTCATTATTCAATTAACCCCAGAACAAATACATGTCACTTTTGTAATATAATTAATTGGAAAATCCAATTAATTAACCGTGACCCTTGTTACCTTAATCAATCGGGCTAGCAAGGGGACCCATGAACCCACAGTATTTTGAGCTCCAATAATCCTTAGGAATAATTAATTAAACTCTTTAATTAATATTTTATAATTATTAACTTCGGTGTTATTCCACTAAAAACCTGAAATTGTACTCTCTTAACTGTAGATGTTTTTATACAAACAAATAACATTCGGTGTCCATCGATATAGCTATTACATATGGTATGATCTTCCACAAGTAGTTCATAATTAGAGCTTGGTTATAATGTCCGCTATACCCCTCTAATTATATCTTTCCATTAAGTACCATTGATTTTCTAATGAACAATAAATCCTACATTCCTTACGGAATTAGGAGAGCGCTCATATTGTTCAAGTCTTGAATCAACCCTAAAGGGAACTACTATCTACTTCTCGCAAGAAGAAGTGGATTCCTCTATTGTGTACAAACCTTCCCAGCACAAGTCAAACCACGATTCCAACATACGAAGCATATTGATCGGGAATGTAACTTCGATCTCACCCATGGTATATCAAAAACCACGATCTAACCTAAAGGGGTCGATAAGACACTTAGGATTAAAATCACCCATATATAGCCATCTTTTATCGATATATATGAATCTTATCATGTAACATATCTTATTGAGAGATTCATATAGATTGTGGCCCAATCCTATATGATCACATCATACAAGGTGTCTCCATTCTCATATCACCATATGAATGATCCAAGATAAGATCATCGTACATTACGGAATGGACCGCGGCTGTAGATTAACCACAAATAAAGTATCCAACTTTATTTATTATCTACGAACTCTTTGAATCGCTCGTTTCAAACTGAATCCATCTGTATATGACATTCATATACTCAGTTTGAAATTATATCTGGCAATCTTGGATGTTAAGTACACATGTTATATATAAATGTATGAGACACTTTGAATGAATAAACTATTTTTTTTTTTTTTTTTATGTTCAATTCACATTTACAAATTACAAGCTTTATGGTAAAAACCCTAACACCCCTACATATCAGAGTGTATATAATCGAGCAACCCCTTGCTTCCATTTTCTTTGCTTGGAACTTTGAAACTCACTTTGCATTACTTTCCCATAACACAATACTTGCAAAATTCTAGCTTGCATGACCCTACACCTTTCAACAATTGTCGCCTATGTAGTTCTAAGAATGCTCTCTCACTCATATACCTTAGCCTTAAATGCCAAAGTTGAGTGTCATCTTTGCAATTTTCTTCTTCCGTGGAGATAGCCGCTCCACCTAAAATTGTGTTCCCTGAAAGCCTATAAAGATTGTTGCCCAATTTTATACATCGCATCATCACCATGGATCCCTTACACACCTCGATCACACCATCCTTTACCCTGAAAGAACACCTATTTGTATCAAATGTGTCTAGAGATATCAAATTCTTCTTGAGTGCCGAAAATGTCTCACACTACCTAAGATTTTCACAATCCTATCAAACATCTTGATCTTGATTGTACCTATCTCAATGACCTTACAAGTTGCATTGTTACCCATAAGGACCTTACCTCCACTTTGAGACTCATACGTGTCAAACCAATCTTGATTTACACACATGTGAAAAGAGCACCCGAAATCAAGAATTCATACATCAAAAGCATAACTAGTCGAAGCTACCAACAATAGCTCACCATTATCTTTGAATACCACATTAGCTATAGAGTTTGTCTCGGCTTTCTTTCCTTCCTTGATCTCCGCCTTAAGCTTCCTACAATCCCACTTGTAATGCCCTTTCTTGCCACAACTGTAACACTCAACATTTTTCTTTCTAGATTTCAATCTAGAATTCTTCTCCGACTTACTTCTCACTAGACTCCTTAACGAATAGTCCTTCCCCTTAAGCTTCCCTCTCACTTGTCTTGTTCAATTTCACATAAGAAATTATGTCGGAAACAACGGTATCACATTAGAGAGTTTCCTTGCCAAACAACAAAGTAGTCCGAAAATACTTGAAGGAATCCGGTAAAGATCTCAATATAAAGAGAGCTTTATCATCCTCTTTGTACTTCACATCAACCCATATCAAGTTGCTGATACACCGGTTAAAATCATTCAAGTGTGCCATGACATCTCCACCCTTCTCCATTTTTAGCCCATAGAGTTGGTCTTTGAAAGTCAATTTGTTTGACAAGGTTTTACCCATGTAAAGCTTCTCAAGTTTCTCCCAAGTCCCTTTAGCACTCTTCTCTTTCATAACATTGCATATCATTTCATTAGAAAGATGCAACTCAATGGAACTCATAGCCTTCTCATCCAACACCTTCCACGTTTCTGTTGACATATCCTTGGGCTTTTTCTCTACCTCATCAACTGTGAAATACAAGTTTTGTTGGCTAAGGATGTTCTTCATTTTTCTTTGCCATAATGTAAAGTTTGATTTCCTATCAAATGGCTTCGCTTCAAACTTCACCCCACCAGAGCTTTCGAACGATGTACTACCCCTCTCGGTCATTGCAAACAAACCCAAAATAGCCTAAGCTCTTATACCACTTGTATGCGGTGCGATAACACCTCTCTTTAGTTCACTTGATAATTTTGTCGAACACCTTGTAGGCAAAAAAAAAATAAAAAAACTACCACCAACTCCTTTCAAGACCTTGTTTAAATGGACTTACAAGCACAATAATATAATACTTGCAATAAGGAAACATAATCAACTAAAAACAATCAAACCACAACACAACAGAAGAAATTTTACATGGTTCACTAAAATTGGCTACGTCCATGGAGGCACCCATTTCACTAGATAATGAGAATGACAAGTACAAGAGATTACCTCTAACCCCACAAGCCTTCTCTCTTCCTCTAGGTCTCAATCATTCAACCTCACAATCACTCTTTGTTCTTGGTTTTTCTCTTTAGCTTTGTTGTCTCTATACATTTGCACAAACTTAGTCTAAAAGCTCAACTAACAACTTACTGTATATAGTAAGAATTTTAGCTAATTACAAGATAGCCCAATAAAACCCCAAATTACAAAAATGCCCCAAAAACAAATACATGTTACTTTGAGACAAACATCAACAATCTCATCCGCAAAACATAAGAAATTAACAAGTTATAATTATTGCCAAATCGATGAACCTGGTTAATTTGGATTATGGTTTAATGTAAGCACTGATCAAATAAAATCAATTTTTTTCCTCTCTTTCAGTCTTCAAATGATTTTTCAAGCAACTTGAATTTCCAATAAAAGTAAACATGTATATATGCTTGGGCCTCAAGAACTAGCTAGTGAGCATTTTGGACCCAAAGGCCAGAATATTACAAATAAATTCATAGCTTCTCTAGCATTATTTGATAGATTTTCCATATCGAGAAACATACATTTCATGCCAAACAACAACAACAACAACAATAATAATAATAATAATAATAAGGGTTCAAAAATTTTTTGTCACTATTTGGAGGGGCTTTTGTGAGAATGTCACCGGTTTGCTAATGTAAGTTTAAAAGGCACCTATTTAGGTGACCAGACAAAAATACCCTCATTCTTGTCACTTTGCGTCTGAAGAGAAAAAAGTTGAGAGAGAGAGAACAGTGGAAAGAGAGACCTTGGGTGCAAGAAATCCGGTACTAAATCTCACGGGAAACCTGCCGGCGGTGGCGATACAGTCTTGAAATCGATGAAAAGGTGATATGATTTTCTGACGCATTTTTGTTGTTGAAACTTTTATGTGCGTTTGATGTTGGATGTTCGTTAGACATGTATATTAGATTTGATTTGATTTGTTGTTGATTAGGTTTGTTTGATTAGGTTAGGGTTTAAATTTATGAAAAAATTATGTTGAACACGATGAAGTTCTGGGTTTTCGAGCCTTTTCCGAGCTTTTCACATGTAATCCAAGCCTTTTCCGAGCTTTTCACATGTAATCCGAGCCTTTTTCGAGCAATTTGAATAGGTTTCTGCTATTTGAATCTCCGAGCATTTTAAAACATTTTCCAAGCCTTTTCCGAGCCTTGTCATATATAATCCGAGCGTTTTACAAGCAATTTAAATAAGCTTATGCAATTTGAATCTCCGAGCCTTTCACACTGGCTCCGAGACTTTTAAAATAGGATCCGAGCCTTTTAAAACATTGTCCGAGACTTTTAAATAGTAATCCGAGCCTTTTAAGGAATATGAATAGGTTTCTAGAATTAGAATCTCCGAGCTTTTCATATAGTCTCCGAGCCTTTTCATATAGTTTCCGAGCCTTTTAATATATTGTCCGAGCCTTTTCATATATTTTCCGAGCCTTTTCATATAGTTTCCAAGCCTTTTCATATATTGTCCGAGCCTTTTCATATAGTGTCCGAGCCTTTTCATATAGTTTCCGAGCCTTTTCATATATTGTCCGAGTCTTTTCATATAGTGTCCGAGCCTTTTCATATAGTTTCCGAGCATTTTCATATAGTGTCCGAGACTTTTCATTTAGTGTCCGAAACCTTTCATTTTTATATTATTTATTTTATTTAACTAGATATTTTTTTTTATGTCAATATGCAGATGAGGAATCAACTAAAAGATTCGCTTAAAACTCCAGAGGAAGAAAGGTATTCGGGGAAAATAACTCAACATGACCATTTTGATGACCTTACAGATATCGACAACGCACTTAACAAGGTACTTAAACATCTTGCGGTCGAAGAACGACGTCGGTATACTGAGTCATGTTTTGGACACCTCCTTCGGATGGATAGTGGGATGAAGTTTTCAGCTGGCATTGTACATCGGTTGCTTATTCGCGAGTTGCATCACGATGGGCCTGAAGATGAGATGAGATTTTTGTTAGGAAGGCATTCGGTCCGGTTCTCAAAGGTTGAGTTTTGTCTAATCACCGGATTGAAGTTCGGAGAACTTCCTGACACGTCGACCTATGATATGGTAGAGAATGGCATACACCAGCGGTACTTTGAGGGTCGAGATGAGGTCGAGTATGCAGAGCTGAAAGCCGTTCTACGGATTGGTGTTTTTTCTGAGCAGTACGATGCGGTTAAGCTTTGCTTATTGTATATGCTTAACTGGATACTGATGGGGTTGGACGAGAGAGAGAAAGTTCCAGTATGGCAGTTTCGCCTAGTCGAGGACTTGGACGCTTTTGATGCGTTCCCGTGGGGTGCACACGTGTATAGGCGGTCTATATACGGTTTCAAGCATGCGTTGGATGGTCGACGTAGGCGGTTTGAACAACGCCAGCGACGAAAGGGCGTTGATGTACACACCACGGAGACATATAACATATATGGGCTAACGCACGCCCTGTTGGTGAGAATTTTGAATTTGTTATTTTTTTCATATGACTTATGTATTGTATTGGATTCTTATCGTTCTTAGCTGTTTTGTAGATATTTGCTTTCGAGGTTATCCCCGAGCTTAGCAACAGCGGATGTGGGAAGCGGAGGGAAATCGAGCTCTCCCCCCGAATTCTAAAATGGGAGTTGAGTACGCGACCGAGGGGGGAGAAGTTGAATAGCATTTTCCTTGAAAGTGTAAATATCTATATATATATATATATATATATTATGTTCATAACTATTAGTATGTATACAATTACAATGGTCTAACTGCAATTTCAGATGTTTGCGAGGGTGAAATTGGTGCCGACGGCAACTGAGAGGGCTGAACGGTACTTCGAGGGCATTTCCCAGGGAGGCAGTTTGTATGATGCTGATCTCGGTGATATACCTGTTCCCGTCTCTGACCCCGAACGATATACAACTGCTGGAACCAGTGACACTGAAGGTCCGTCTTTCGAACCCAGTGATACGGAGGGTTCTGACTCGGACGGTCGTCATATTCGTCTTGCGAGGACTAGGCGGGTTCGATTCACGTTGCCTAGAGAGCCTCGAACTAGAGATGACTCTCGAACTGGAGATGACTCACGAGGAGGCGTTGGAGGGCAAGCAGAGGTACGTATAATTCTTTTTACCGTATTATTTAATTTCAATTGAGTGAATGGTTTTAGTACTGACAATTTCGAAATCCTTTCAGGACCATCGGTATACTGAACTGATGGATGCATTACGCGAGTTACAGGAGGAGGTGCGAAAGAGTAATGAGAAACGAGATCAACAGCATCAGGAGTTGCTAGATTTGATTCGGGGGCTTCAGGGTTCGACGTCGCACACCCGTACTCGAGGTACACGGTTCGATGACCCACCCTTCGATGACCCAGACGGACACCGAGACTTCAGTCCCAAAGGGAGGACAGGTAGTCATCAGGGTGATCAGCAAGGGCCTGGTGTGACACCACGAGAGGAGGTTACTCGTGGTACTAGTGGTACTGATACAACACCTATGGAGATAGAGGAAGAACCTCAGCAGGTTTTACCAGACCAGCCTGTTCATTCTCAAGAACTGGTACAGAACACCTCCTTACAGCACACCCCTCCGGTCGATCCTGGTGCAGAGCACCCCTTCATTTATTCCACAGAGACAGAGATCCCCAGTCTCAATGCACCCAAAGAGCTTACACCTGCAAGCGATCGACGGCGACATAGTTCCAATGTACAGCGCACCCCTATAGGCGATACAGGGGGACATAGTTCGTCAACACATCGCACCTCTGGAGGCAATACACGGGGACAGAGTTCCTCCTTACAGCTCAGCCATCCAGTGGATCACATTGAGCTGGACCGGATTACCCCACCCCTTCAACGTCAGGATCGGGTTCGCAGGGCAGGTTGGCAGCAGCGGACCCCATACACTGACCCCTCTCGGCCGAAGAGGCCAAGGATTAGGCCACAACCAGCACATGTATGGGCGCCCCACCCATTGATAGATCCTGACCACCTTGCGGCGTACCAAGTCTATAAGAGGAACTCGACTGGGGAATTGTAAGTATAATCGCAGATATTACAAAAATTATTTTGTATTTTGAAACTGCTAAGTAAAACTACTTTCTTATATAACTTCTTCAACAATTATGCAGGCGTGATGTGGATCTACTCGAGCCAGTTGGTGTCCCTTGGTTCCATCGATTTCAAACCAACATCATGGAGTTGGAGGATACGGTATGGTCCTTACCTAAACATTGTGTATAAGATGTTTCTGAAATAGTAGAATGCTAACAATACAAAATGTTGAAATTGTCAGCATATGGACGCGTACTTGCATATTCTGCGGAAGCGTCAGAGATATTACTCCACTGTCTACGGTCCGAGGATCAACATACAGGATTCACAGTTCTATGTAAGTGTTTAATTTGTACGGCTTTTGAACATCTATTTATGTGTTTCATACATCTTTTATCTAACGTTTTATAAATTTTCTTTGTATAGTCATGGTTATTGAATGACTGGGAGAGATTGATGGGAAGTGGGGCCGACAAACCCCGCCGCAGTTGGTCTATGTTCAAGCATCAGTGGTCCGCTGAGGACCTTGCGGTGGTACGTGGATTGGTCCCGGCAGGAACCAAACCATGGAACGAAGTTGACGTGGTCAGTGTTTTATTTACATTGTTTGAATTTGAATTTTAAATAAATTTCCCATTGATAACACTTTGTTGAAACACATACAGGTTTTGATTCCTTGCAACCTTGGACGTACGCATTGGGCACTAGCCAGCGTCGACCTCACAACAGGGAGTATTTACCTGATGGACCCGTTCAGACAGGAGGTACCATTTCGCCATAGGAAAACGCAGCTCGCTTGCTTACGATATTTTTTACCGTCGATGCTGCATGCGTTGGACTTCCACGGTCGCAGACGGAGGGGCGATATGACGTATACATTGCAGAATAAGCCCTTTCCACTCAACATTGTGTCTAGAGACCGTGTGCCCTAACAAGATAGAGGGTATGACTGTTTAAAGATCTTATTCTTTCCTAATCGGTTTTAATAACATTCAATTCTAACTGTTGTTTATGTGGTGACTTGCAGTGGTAACTGTGGTGCCCATACTTTGAGATTGATAGAGTACCTGGCAGCGAACAGGGATACGTTCGACTGGTCAGAAAACGAAATGGGCACCATCCGAGAGAAGATGGCTGTGGAGGTTTATTGTAACTCAAAGGATTGGTCTTCCAGTTAGTGATTTAGTTGATGTACATAACATTTGAGTAATGAAATGAAATTATTTTAAAAAAAAATTTAGTTGTTTGCAATTAACATTTGAACACACATTTGATATATTGAAATCCATAAACAATACAATGAATTGTAGACACTATAACAAAAGATACAGTATGGCATTAAACGAACAACCAATAAATATATCATAATAGTTCAACATAAAAAAGCATAATAACCAACGGTCTCATAACACAACTGTATCGAGCATGGTTCCCAACGTCTGGACGATGTTGGAAGACATCAAGTTGGAGACATGTTCCTCTTGTACTGCCTTGTTATGTTTGATCGCCTTCCTCAATGGCTCCATTCATTCCACGGTAGAGTCTTTCTCAGGGCACGTTTGTTTGTTGTGTCCAATTGAATGACAGATGCTGCACTTGCGACGGTATTCATCGGGAACACTTATGTTGGGACCTTCATTAACCATCGATGGGTTGGAGCACCACCTGCTATTATGTCCTGATTGTCCACATCTTCTACACGACTGTGTGGTTGTCCTCTCCGAAGACGAGGCATGTCGACCCTCCATCGGGCGACCTAATTGTCTCTTCGACTTTGGATTTAAAACCACCCGAGATGCGATGTCGGATGGCACTACCCATGAAGAAGGATGGCCAACAGGCATAATAGGAACCGAGTATGCATCAATAAGTGTCTCTCTCTTGTATTAGTCCGCACACAGAGATGTGAAATCCAAGTTTCGCTCCCTACAACAATGAAAACAATGAGATTCACGAACCCAAATAATATAAATCGTTAACTGTAACATCTCATGTACCTTGCCGCTGCGAGTGCATGAGAACATGGGAAATGGTCCATTTGGAATTTGTTGCATGTGCAAGTCTTCAAGTGTAAGTTAACCGTCCATTGGTTTCCCTTCAATTTGACGGAGAATATATTCCAGTCAACTGGATTTACGGTCATATAATTGCACTTCTCGACACGTTTTAGGATCACAAGATGTGCTGCGTCGGTCAGTTGATGACGCATGGACCGTGCAGCTGCATGACGATCGTGAAACCACTTTTGTAGCATATTCCTAATGAACTCCGCCAGTGTCATCATTGGCAGTTGCCGTGCGAATTTTAGGCATGAGTTTATGCACTCAGCAACATTTGTGGTCATCAGCCTGTACCTTCTTTGGGGACAGTGTACGCGAGACCACTTGTGTGGACCGGCAGCAATGGCATATTCGAATGCACCCTTGTGCAGCCTATGTAACTCCTCCATGTGCCTGTTATAATTGAATTCACTGTACGTCCTAGCTGCTGAATCCATTATGTCGGCAACATCCTTTCTGTGGAATCGCTTCTTCATATTTTCACCAAAATGCCAGCAACATATAGTATGGGTTGCATAAGGGAACACTTTAGAAATCCCCGCTTCAATGCTTGCATGGCGATTGGAAATGAAAACCAGATCATCTATATGACCAAGGGCACCCCTCAAGCATTCCAAAAACCACTCCCATGAAAGGTTGTTTTCTGAGTCACCGTACCCAAAAGCAATTGGATACACCTGTTCGTTTCCATCTTGTGCAGTTGCAACAAACATTGTACCCCCGAATCTTCCCTTCAAATGGGTACCATCAACTGCAATCACAGGACGCATACACCTCCGAAAACCTCTAATTGAGGACCCTAACGACATGAAAAAGTATAAAACTGTATCATCGTCTGCGCATTGTAAATCGGTGATTATGCCAGGATTTTGCTGTTCCAGAACGTACGCAAACGATGGTAACAATTTGAAACTTTCTTCATGCGTTCCATAGGTCAAGGACAATGCATATTGCAAGGCATCATGTGCCTTACTGTACATGACTTGGATGCCATACATTGTTTTCATATCGGCGATTATGTCCTTCGGACGCATGAGACGACCATCATGTTGTTGAAGTATAGGTGCAATGACTTCTCCGATTATGACTGCACTAGCTTGTCGGTGGCGACGGTGAACCTCCTCCAAAGGACAACTGTGTTGGTTGACAAAACTTCTGACTTGGAAGTAAGTCCCTTCATCTCTCCTCACCGCTCTTAATTTCCACGTACAGTTGTCAATGATGCAAACTAGATGTAACGTTGTCTTATTAGACCTTTTCACCTTCCATTCAAAGTTCTCCCGCATTGAAAAAAGGCCAACTAGCCTCTTCAAATCCTTTTTACTCGGGAAAAATTGACCTTTATAAATCATGCATGTAGGTTCTTGGTTGCCAAGGTGCTGCTTCTACCAATACCAAACGAGTATGAATCTGCTCCGGGAATAACCCACGTTATCGTATTATCAGAATCAGATACAGTTATATTATGTCGGACCTCGGAAGTCCTAGGCATATTTGGTACAGTGCAACTAACTCCTTGTACATGTCTTCCTTGTGTTTGAATTTGTGTACGTTTTTCATCCACATTTTCTAGATCATCTACCTGTTCATTATTTGCCTCATTATCCACCTCATGGTTCAGGTAATTGTTCATCTCATTGTACTGTTCAATTCGACAACCAAACACATCGCCAAATTGAGGTTCAACTACTTGGTCAACCGCTACCGGTGGGACACCACACATGTTTTCCCCACTTTCGGCGAAACTCCTTTGGGGATATAGTTGGTTGCTACCGCTAAAGGATCCAAATTGTTGGGTATTTTCAGGAGGAGGAATATCATTCCCTATCACATCTCCAGGTGTCCTCTGAGTTAGACTTACACATACTTGAGGGATCACCCGATCTTCCCCTAGCATAAACTGAACATCATCGTTATTTCTTATAAATGTACGACATGTACTGCCAGGAACGATTGATACTGATGCCAGATAAACATTGAATTTGTTTACATCATACTTCACAATGGTATGCACGATCGCCACCAATTCTTCGTAAGTCATATTCTTTGACACATACATTCCCTTGTTATCGGATCCAACAAACCTCTGACTTCCGTCGGGTAGTTGCTCCCATTGACCGTTGTAAGATATTACTATTCTAACCCGATTCATGATGCTGTCAAATTAATCAAAACTATTAATAAAAACTCAGGAGTACAAAATATTTTCATAAATTACATTTACAAAGGCTCGGGTGAGGATATTTAAAAGGCTCGGAGAACACTAGCAAAGTCTCGAAGAATACATGAAAGTTTCGAAAAAGACACTTTTGGTCTCGAAAAAGTCTTTAAAAGACTCGATTAGTAATTCAATAAAAAGTCTCGGAGAAGACCTAACAAGGCTCGATTAGTGATTATTTGAAAAGTCTCGGAGATGATATGAAAAGGCTCGGAGAAGACATGAAAAGTCTCGATTAGTGATTTTTGAGAAGACATGAAAAGGCTCGGAGATGACTTGGAAATGCTCGATTAGTGATTTTTGAAAAGTCTCGGAGAAGACATGAAAAAACTTGGAAAAGACTTGAAAAGGCTTGGAGAAGACTTGAAAAGGCTCGATTAGTGATTTTTGAAAAGTCTCTGAGAAGACTTGAAAATGCTCGAATAGTTATTTTTTAAAAGTCTCGGAGAAGACTTGAAAATGCTCAGACAAGACATGAAAAAGCTCGGAGAAGACTTGAAAAGGCTCGGAGAAGACTTGAAAAGGCTCGATTAGTGATTTTTGAAATGTCTCGGAAAAGACTTGAAAATGCTCGAATAGTTATTTTTTAAAGTCTCAGAGAAGACTTGAAAAGGCTCGTAGAAGACTTGAAAAGGCTCGGACAAGACATGAAAAAGCTCGGAGAAGACTTGAAAATGCTCGAAGAAGACTTGAAAATGCTCGAATAGTTATTTTTTAAAAGTCTCAGAGAAAACTTCAAAAGGCTCGGACAAGACATGAAAAAGCTCGGAGAAGACTTCAAAAGGCTCAATTACTGATTTTTGAAAAGGCTCGGAGCAGACATGAAAAGGCTCAGACAAGACATGAAAAGGCTCGGAGAAGACATGAAAAGGCTCGATTAGTGATTTTTAAAAAGGCTCGGAAAAAGGTGACAAAGTCTCGGAGATCCACAATTGTCACAATGAAAATGTGAACAAATGAAAAGAAGTGTTTGCACGAAATATTACCTTGTTGTAATGAAACACGTCTAGTTGTTTGGATCTTGAACTTCTATTTGTATTGAGAGAGAGAGATAGAGAGAGAGAGAGAGAGAGAGAGAGAGAGAGAGAGAGAGAGAGAGAGAGACTAACCCCGTTATCGTTTTTGTTGGAAGTGTGGAGAGATAACCAGACAAACACAATAACATAAATGATTATCTAAGGGCAATTTTGGTAGTTCACCATAATAGGTGCCTTTTAAACTTAAGTTATTAAACCGGTCATAGAATCACCAAATGAGTTGCAAAAGGTGATACTTTCCACCATTTCCACTAATAATAATAATTATTATTATTATTATTATAAAACAACAACAATGATAATAATAATGCATGTTTTATTAATAACCAGTAATTATGCATTAGGATTTAGGTACAATAGAAGAGATATATTTTGTTGGGCAGATTCCCATTATTTAGACATTAATTTTTATAGCTTATGATTTCAACCAAAAAAAAATGTATAGAGCTATAACAGCTAGTTATCAGCGGCACCTAAGTGAAGCATAAGAATCGGCAGTGGTGCAGGCATGGCTTGGCGGCCAGCGAAGTTGCGTTGGTTGATGCAATGGGCATTGCTTCTCCGGCCGGGGATGAAGGTGCAACCATTTTCTTCAGGACGATGAACAGGACCTTTCTGTAGAGACTGGTAGTAGTAATTTTCCATCTCCATTTCATTTTTTCCTTCGTTCAGGACTCGGATAGGCTCACAAAGTTGCATGCTTATGAGAAAAAGCACGCTTGTAAGAACCACAAACATATATAAATTTCGTCTCATCTTGTTGTTGGATAAGCAAAGCTAATTAACAAGATGAAGATGCATTAACTTGAATGATCAAGATTAATAGTTATATGTGTGTGAGGAATTAATATGTCAATGAGATTGAATTTAATGAATTTGGAAGTCCAATTTGTTGAAATGTGATTGACAGCGATTACCAGAGAAGAATAAAAAGGAATACAAAATGGTGACCATGGTTAGGGAAAATCTACATGACTACATCACGTGTCTTGACTATTGACATGCATGCTTTACCTGTGAATTGAATGTTTCAATTTTTTAGGCACTTGAATTTGTGTGTGTTAATTAAGGTCTTCGAATGATGCTTCATAGAAAGAAAGATAATACTAACAACGTCTGTGGCGATGACAGCTGCACGCATTAACCACTATAAAGGTCTTCGCACACATATCCCAAACGCTTTTCCACCACCACCGATGTATATTCTTAGGACAATATATAGAGCTCATTTGTAATAACTTTTATTTTTGACTTTTTACAATAGAAAGAGAGAAAAGAAAATTTAAGAATTTTACTTCATCTCAATTTTTAAAAAAAATTTTCAATTTTTTAATAAAATATATTTTTAAGATGGTTAAAATGACGAAAATACTATTATGTGATAAAGTTGTTTCTAGCTGTCAAATATCAAACCGTGGGGAGATTTGCTATAATTTTGCCTAAAAAAATTTGACACCGAAAAGTGGTATGCTGTGACATCAAACGGTTGTTAATCGCCCAGGAAGAAAACTCTGTCCATATACTTGTAAAATGTGTATAATAAGACTTGAACCCTCCCACCACTAACGTGGAAGGGGAGTTACACTACTTGTTCTAAGGGGTGATGTGCAATTACAATATAAGTTGAGATGTCTAATAGTTACTGTACAGAATCCTCGTATAAAGACAAATATTAGGAGAGTTCGAAAATTAAATGGCACTTTTTTGATGTGGCATTTGCATTTCAAGACTATCATTCTTTTAATAAGTTGAGTTTAAATAGCACCTAAAATGGGTTCCTTTCAAAAGGGTTCAAAATTTTTTTGTCACTATTTGGGCCTGACTTTGTAAGAAAGTCACCGGTTTAATAACTTAAGTTTAAAAGGCACCTATTATGGTGAACGGACAAAAATGCCCCTCACAGTAACCTTCTTCACCATTTTTTTTCTTTCAAAATCCTCTGTCAATGGACGACGGTGGACCATGACCAAACATAATAGCGACTTTTTTTATGTCCCAGCCTTTGTTAGTTGCATCTGAGATACAAACCGTCTTGTTAGTTACTTCTTTTTTTTTTTTTTTCAATTTAAAACACTCTTTTATAAACCTTAAACTGATTATGCGAAGAAAAAAAAATGATTGTTAAAAAGGCTCGAAAAAGTCTCGGAAAAAGTTTAGAAAGGCTCGGACAGTTCATTAAAAGTCTCGGAGCAGAAATGAAAAGGCTCGGAGAAGAAATGAAAAGGCTCGGAGAAGTAATGAAAAGGCTCAGATAAGAAATTAAAAGGCTCGTATAAGAAATTAAAAGGCTCGGAGATTCAAAATTAACAAAAAAAATTATTGTTGAAAAGTCTCGAAGAAGAAATGAAAAGGCTCGGAGAAGTAATGAAAAGGTTCGGATAGTTCATTAAAAGGCTCAGAGAAGTAATGAAATTAACAAAAAAAAAAATTGTTGAAAAGTCTCGGAAAAGAAATGAAAAGGCTCGGAGAAGTAATGAAAAGGTTCGGACAGTTCATTAAAAGGCTCGAAGAAGAAATGGAAAGGCTCGAAGATTCAAAATTAACAAAAAAAAATTATTATTGAAAGTCTCAGAAAAGTAATGAAAAGGCTCGGAGAAGTAATGAAATTAACAAAAAAAAAATTGTTGAAAAGTCTCGGAGAAGAAATGAAAAGGCTCGGAGAAGTAATGAAATTAACAAAAAAAAAATTGTTGAAAAGTCTCGGAAAAGAAATGACAAGGCTCGGAGAAGTAATGAAAATGCTCGAGCCTTTTCATTTAGTCTCCGATACTTTTCAATTAGCCTCCGAGACTTTTCATTTCTTCTCCGAGCATTTTCAATTAGATTCAAAATTCATACAACAAGAGAAAAACTTACAAAAGACTCAGATAACAAATGAAAAGGAACCCAGTTAGGGTTTTAAATTGAAAAAAAAAAGCTCTGGGGGCGCTGCCCCCTACACCCCTGCAATCTCACCGGGGAGCTCGACCCCCAAATGTGTCTGCATAGCGCCACAAAATTAATTACCCTTATGGAGATGAATTGATAATATTATGGTGTTCAACTTCCACCCTCCATTGAAGGTCTGTTGTAGAGGAAGATGAAAGAAAAAATCTCAGAAAACTTTAAAGTAAGAAAAAGAATGTGTAAAATAAGGACATTTTTGGAAATCACTTACTTTAGTGCCTTTTAAACTTAAGTTACTAAACCAGTCACTTTGTCACCAAGTGAGTTGGAAAATGTGACATTTTCCATCATTTCCACCCTTTTAAAAATGCCCCACATAGTAACCTTCTTAAATATTTTATTTTTGTTTTTTATTATTTTTTTTAAATCCTCCATCAATGAAGGACCTCCATTAATAGAGGTGAAAGCCTTCATTGAAGGACATTTCAACCTCCGTTGGAGGTCGAAATCGGTCTCCAATGGAGGTTGAACAAGGTTCGACCACCATTAGAGGTTGAATTGACCTCCATGTGAGGTCAAAATCAACCACCAATAGAGGTTTCAAGGAAAAAGATGAAGAAAAAAATTGAAAATTTTCATTTTTGCCCAGAAACTCTCAAAAATTGCTAAAAGTCTCGGAAATAACCAAAAGGTCTCAAAAATTACCAAAAGTCTCTAAAAATTTTAGTTTTACCCAGAAAGCCTCTGAGATTACTAAAAAGTCTCGGAAACTACCTGAAAAATCTCGAAAATGACTTGAAAAGTCTTAGAAATTACTTGAAAAGTCTTAAAAAAATATGAAAATGCTCGGAAATTACCTAAAAAGTCTCAAAAATACACGAACAGTCTCGGAAAAATATGAAAAATCTCAACAAAAAAAAATTAAAAGTCTTGAAAAATACCTGAAAAGTCTCAGAAATTACTTGAAAAGTTTCGAAAAAATATGAAACGTCTCGGAAAAATATGAAAAGTCTCGAAAATACCTGAAAAGTCTCGAAAATTTTTGAGACTTAACTAGAAAAAAAAATCATCTTCTTCTTCATCGACCTCCATTAAAGGTCGATTTCGACCTCCATGAAGGTCGAATAGACTTCCAATGGAGGTCAAATGACCTTGACCTCCATTGGAGGTCAATTTCGACCTCAATTGAAGGTCGAACAAACCTCTAATGGAAGCCAATGAAGAAGATGAAAAAATAAAATAAAATGAAATGAAAAACTGAAAAACTAGATTAAAAGTATATATATATATATATATATATATGTAAATAAGGGCATTTTTGAAAGTTCCTTACTTTGGTGTCTTTAAAACTTAAGTTATTAAAGTGGTGCCACTCGTGCAACACCAAATCAAAAGAGTGCCAAAATCCCCTATTCCCACAATATTAGGACATGTCCTGTAAACGTTCATTTGCTATTTTTCGAAAAGAAAAGCGAAAATGAAAACAGTATTTTTTGTTTCTAGTTCGAAATCCAAAAACGTGTTTGATAGCATATACTAAAAGTTGTATTCTTAAAATAAAAACACTAAAAAACGCATCCGGTTAACTAAAAAATATAAAAATTTATACCACAAGTTGTGGTGTAGTTGGTCACCATACTCTCAGTGAGGCGAATGGTTCGGGCAGTCGAGTTCGAACCCCACTAGAAGCATCTCGTGGCCAGGCTTTACTGACCTCCCAACCGAAGCGGGGATTAGTTTCACTCGTTAACGATCGGTTGCCAATCAGAGTGAGGGATACCTTGTGGTCTAACAAATATATATATATATATATATATATTTGACAATAATTCATCCCAAATAATTATTAACCAAATCAAAATTTTTTATTTCACATTATAACCTAAAAACAATTTGGTTAAACATTTTATTTAACATTAAATTTTTTTTTAAAGAAAATCACATTAAATATAAATTATAAATTATAAATTTTTTATTAAATATAAATCATATGAGAAAGATTTAAATTCTTTTAAAAAGAAAAAAATTTATATAAAAAAAATTTAAAAAAAAAAAAAAGACATGAGAGTTGTCGATCTGTGGAGTAGGAAGAAGAAAAAAAAAATAGGTTAGTTTTTTTTATAAAACAAAAAAAAAAAAAAAATGAAAAACATGGAAAACATGTTTAAGGTGTTTTCCGTGTTTTTTAATTTTAACACCTATTTTGTTTTTAATTTTTTTTTTAACAAAGAAAGAAAAAAAAAAAAAGTTAACAAATGCAAATTCGAAATCGTTTTCTAAAATTAAAAACAAAAACAGGCCAAAAAAAATGCCTACCAAACAGCCCCTTAACTTCTTAATTTGGTCAAAAAGTATGAAAAAAGATTTAGTATAATATATTTGTATTGGGTTTGTGTTTTTAGGCATTTCTTAAATCCTCATTTGTTTTTACGTCAATAGATATCATCATTAATGCATACACAGACAAGATGAGGTTAGCCAAGTGTTTTGCTCTTTATAACTATACCATGAGATTGTGGGTTCGAGTCTGCCCCCACTCCTAATCCCGAATTATTGTAATATTTATAAAAAAAAAAAAAAACCAAAAATGCAATACATAAGCTAAATAATGCAAAAGTTGCTAGGCGACGGTCGACCGACACAACCCCCCCCCCCCCCCCCCCTAACACAGTAGCACCTAGCCTGCCAAGTCTGGTCGGAAATTTTTTTTTTTTTTTATATAGTTTATACATATATATATATATATATATATATTTGTAACTTGTAATTGAGTAGATGTTCATAGTTTATACTATACTTTATATATTTTTATATATAGAACCTCAAATTGAAAATCAAATTCCAAAAACCTTAATATTGACTATTGATTATTGAAAATTAAAATCTATGAACAACTAAAGTCGTGTTGTCTTTTGAAGTCATTTCCTAAGTCTTAACCACAACCACAATTCAATTTACAAAATAAAAATCTATAATAAAAAATAAAATATAAAATCATAGTAAATACATAATTTATCAACAATTTCTCAATAGTCAATACTCAATACTCAATACACATACTTACAAAGTTATAAGTTTATAACATTTATAGTTATATAGTTTATACTAATAATATTAGTCTAATATACGATATTACTATTTAGTATTTACCATTTAGTATTTAGTTATTTAATATGCATGAAATCAATATATATATCATAAATAATATCTAAAGTAATCTATTAAACAAATTAAACTTAAAAAGTAAAAACCACTAAATTTAATTAAAGTTAAAAGTTTAAAACCCTAATATCTAAATTATAAATAAACTCACGGATTGGAGAACAAAAAGGAGTGAAGACTGGCGAGAAGAAGGCGATGGACGGCGATGGATGATGACAGTGATTTGACGGTAGCAAGAACAAAGGAGAAGACTCGGACAAGAAGAGAGAAGAAGGTTCGACTATTTTCTTTTTGTTTTTTAATTTGAAGTTTTGTTTCACTGTAATAGGTTTTTTTTTTTTTTAATGAAACCCCCATAGCCGACGTCGTTTTGGGGGGGGGTGGGGGGGGGGGGGGGGGGGAAGGTTAGGAGATATATTATAATTAATTAGTGATGCATTGATACATATTAATCTTTAAATTAGTACATAAAATGCACACATGCTTAACAAGAGAAAAGAAGATGAAAAAAAAACGAAATAATGTATTTATTGGTAAATGAATGCTTCGCATAATTAAGAATACAAATAATAATAATAATAAAGGAGATTGTAGCCTTTATTGGGCACGCTCCCATTATTTCACTTCTAACTAAATTAAATTGTGTTTGTTAAGACCATTGGATTGGTGAATGGTGATGCTGATCACAATATACTGCTGTCAAAATAATAAAATGAGTTAATGATCATCAACGTATACACGCGGAGGAGGAGGCGGCATGGCATGGCCGGCAAAGTTCCTTTGGGTGGTGCAAGGAGCACCGCCACGCCCTGGGATGAAGGTGCAGCCGTTCCTTCCCGTTGGAGGGACACGCTTTTGCAGAGACTGTAACACAGAATGCTTTGCCATCCATTTTTCTTCTTTGTATAGGATTCTACAGGCCTCATATTGTTGCATGCTCATTATCAAGACAAGTGTTGTCACAACTAAAATCACATTCAAGTGCCTCATTATTCTGTTGCTTTGGTGGTTGGACGGTAGCAAATTATGGCAAAGAAGATCGATGCTTGAATTGGATGGAGATTTGTGATGGAAGACATGCATAAATTAAGTATATTTATAATATGCACCAACTCGCGCGGTTGACTTGAATTTTTCCAATTTTTAATATGCTGATTATTGACCACTGGACAAAGAAGTTTCAAATTGAATGAGTCGTGACGTGAAGTAAAGAACGAGTTTCAATAGTTAGAGCAATTATCAGTTTAGTCCCTAGCTTTTTACGAATTATTATTTTTTAACTGTCTTTCCATTTTTAGTGCATGTGGTCCATATGTAATCAAAAACTCATCAATTAATATTTTTAAAAGTAATTTTAATTTTTTGTTATATATATATATATATATATATTTTTTTTTTTTTTTTTTTACAATTTTCATTTTTGTTTTTTGAAAAACAATGTTGACATGTGTGAAATTGTTATTGGAAATTAGTTAGAGTAAAGTTGTCAAATTTTTAAAAATTTAAGTGCAAAATTGTACTTTAACTAATTTTTATTAAAATCAAGGGTAAAAATGTCATTTTACCTTTTTTGTAAGTGTTGACCTAAAAATATGATATGATGAACCAAATTAATGGATTTTCAAAAATATAGGGAGTAGGGATCACAGGCACTAAAAATGGAAACACTTTTAATTAAACTAATAATTCACACAAAAAAAAAATTAAAAAAAAATAAAAATTAAAAACCTAGAGAGTAGAGACTAAATTATAAATCGACAAAAAAAATTTCAATTAAGATTTTGAAAGACTTTTAAAGACTTTTTTAAGTGGATGACTTTTACAGATTTTATGGACTTTTATAGACTTTACAAGATTATAAGAAACTTTCGTAGACTTTTATTTAAAAGATTTTCATAGAGTTTCATTTCAAAAGACTTTCGTAGACTTTTATTTTAAAATACTTTTATAGACTTTCATCAACTTTTAAATATAATGTATACTTTGTTTTAGCAAAATTATATATATTTATCATGTCAATAAAAATATATTTTTAAAGGAATAAAAAAAAACCATCGTTAACCACGAGCTGTGATGCGGTTGGTCACCGCACTCCTAGTGGAGCGAATGGTTCGGACTCTGCCTGAGTTCAAACCCCACTGGAAGCACTTCGTGGCCAGGCTTTACTAACCTCCCGGTCGAAGCGGGGATTAGTCCCGCTCGTTAACGATCGGTTGCTGATTGGAGTGAGGGATAACTCGTGGTCTAATAAAAAAAAAAAAAAAAACCATCTTTAATTAAACTTATTAAAAACATTCATGTCTATATATATGTGATTTTAAAATTTTTATTTTTATTTTAATTATATTTTGCAATATAAAGACATTATGCTCCTTTATTTTTAATAATTAGTCAAAATTAAAAATTATAATATGAATAATAATAATAATAATAATAATAATAATTAGTCAATATTTTATTTGTTTTTTTATAATTAGTCAAAATATTATAAATTTTCTATTAAAATAAATGTTGCAAACTGATAATAATATTAATGTTTACATGTCTTGACGAAAGTATGACAAAGAGTATAAAAAATATACCAAAAATTCATTCAAGTTACTAAAGATAAAATATAAAAACCACACCTAGTTGTTGAATAAGACTCATGCCTAAAAATGGGTAGTTTGATATTGTTCATAATTACATGGAGTCGTGCTCATACGCAACTTTGGTTATGGTATATTGACATGGTTAAGTAGTAGTTTTTATTTTTTATTATTTTTATTTTACATAAATGAAGTTCATTTGATTTGATTCGGTATTGTTTAATTGCTTTGAAAATATAGGTAAAAAAATATGAAATCTCTCATCCTTAATTTTATAGCTGATGAAGAGTTGTTTTATATTATTTTTTAGTTAATTCTTTTTTTATTATTATTATTATAGATAGTTAATGTTTGTATTTTTTTTTTTTTTTTTGATAATGTTTATTCATTTTAAAGTTATTCGTTTTATTTTATTTATGAAATTTGTTAAGAATGAGTGTGGTTTTATTTGAAAATAGAACATATGTTTGTTGGTTGATGTTTTTCTAAGAGTTTTATGTTTTTCTTATAAAGTGAAATTCTTTCTATTTTTTTTTTTTTTTTATAAAAAAAAAGTCATTTAAAGTCTTTGGTATGAAAGAAAGACAAATTGTGAGATTTATTATAACTAAAAGTCAATAAAAGTCATTGATATTTTAAAGTAGTTAAAAATCATTGAGATTTTGAAAACCTCTTAATTTTCTTAGACCGTTAAAAAATCTTGATTAAATACAATATGACTTTTAACTTTTAAAGACTTTTTAAAAGTCTATAAAAGTTTATATTGAACACCCCATAACTTTTATAAAGTCGTTAAAAATCTACATCGAATACACTTAAACATTTTAATTCCATAAAAGTCATTAAAAGCCTTTTAAAATCCTAATTGAATACACTATCCTAAATTGAAAATAATCAACCAAAAATTTAACTTCAGCTAATCAACTTACCTACAAATTTATTTATTTATTTATTTAATGTTATCTCGGCAATGGGGATTTTATTTTTATGTTAGCATACATAGAAATTAGAACATATGTTTGGTAGTTGATGTTTTTCAAAGGGTTTTATATTTTTCTTCTAAAGTGAAATTTGTTTAAAAAAAAAAAAAAAAAAAAAAAAAAAAAAAGTCATTCAAAGTATTTGCCAGGAATGGAAAACAAATTGTAAAATTTGTTATAACAAAAAGTCAATAAAAGTCACTGATATTTCAAAGCCATTAAAAATCATTAAGATTTTGAATACCTCCTAACTTTCATAGGCTGTTAAAAAGTCTTAGTTGAATATCATATAACTTTTAAAAACTTTTTTAAAGTCTATAAAAGTCTGTATTAAATACCATGTGACTACATCTAAACTTTTAAATTCTATAAAAATCATTAAAAGTCTTTTAAAATCCTAAGACGAGCCACAAGGGGTATGAACCTAACCTCAAATTAGCAGATTACAATCCACCGAAAATATTCTGAAAGCTACACACCATAAATATTGTATTTATTGACGAGATGATATTAACACAATGGTATATCCTCAGATCTACATCATGAGATTTAGGTTCGAGTCTTATCCCTTTCCAAACTTCGAATTGTTGTAATATATTTTTTTTAAAATAATAAAATAATAAATATTGCATTTATTATTTAAATTGATCGGCGTTTAAACTATTTCCCTTGACAAATTAAATTGGAGTTGAGGTTGAGATTATTGAAAACAACTAATATTTTTATAGACCGAGGGTCCAGGCTTGTGTGTTTGCTTCCAGTCTCCTCATGAGTCATGAGAAAAGTCTCAATTTCCAGTCACGAGATTTTACTGAAAAATACCTTATGAAAAATAAATTCAACTGTCTATGTTGAGATACTGAGAGGTCTTGTCTTACTCGTACGCAACGGATGAACAACGACCCTTTCTAAATTTGAAAATTGGATACTGAACAATTCAACAAAGTAAGACAACCTAAAAGGGCACCCCAAATATTATTTATTTACAACCACATTTATTGTCTTTGTTTGGGTAAAACCAGATACAATATACAATAATATATGTATTTTCATTCAATTGATAAATACACCCATATATGCATATCAATCTGTACATCGGCTAGCTAATATGCTAACCGTAAAGAACCGGTAGTGTAGACACATACAAATCACTAAATGCAATGGATATAGATTATCCGCTACCAGAGAGACTGATTACGCACTTACGCCTACAGACGAATGGTACACATAACTGCAGTACTAAAATCCAATGGATGATGGAATGGTGGTTTTGCAACAAGAGATCTCCATGTCTTTTTCCTTGGATGGTAGATTTGGATGAACAGAGTTCCTGCCTTCTTATGCTGTCGTGATCGTCGTGTTTCTGACCAATCTAGTCCATTCAAATGGGTCATTACATGCAACTCCCCATCCAACACAACAAAACCAAATGATTTTTCATCAGGAGCTTTTCTTGGTACACTAGTCTCCTTTTGCCAACGATTTAAAGCCATGTCATACCTATGAACAATAAATAAAACATGTGATTCAATGTCCCTAGTCACACATTAAGACTTCAAATTTAGCATCTTATTAAGACGACATCAAAGTAATAACTTGCTATGGTTTGTTCCCATAAAATTAAATGCATCAATAGAAACACGTGTAAAGCCCACACATGGTTACTCAAATAGGCCTTGTTACTGAAATGAACAAAATGCAATCTATCGTTCCCCAAAACGGGAAATGCTAAATCAACTATTACAAAAGACATGAACAATCACAGGCCATAGGGCCCAGGGAGTCTCTCCCCACACAGAGAAGCTCCAGAGTTCAGGTAATTATCCATAAAAGATAGGATATACAATAATCCATGAAACCAAAAAAGCCCTCCATCCATTGCAATATTATGTGCTAAACCACACACACACATCAATATAAACTGATAATACTTCACGTTTGGTAATCTCCTCTCGATTACAATTGACAACAAAAAGAAAATATATAACTATACTTGGAAATTAAAGAAAAAAGAAGGTTAAAGTACCCCCAACGGCTTTTTATACATTATTAAGCAGTTCAGAATACCAAAACTAGATGCAAAACCAAGGGTGCTTTGTCTGTGCATCTCATTGTTTTAGCAAAACAAAAAAAAAGTAAGTTGTCACAACTCATATGTATCTATTTCCAGAAGAAACACATTTTTCTATAACTCTTTTATTAAACCATATCATTTCATAATTCTATATAAGAAAATATATGCTTTGAAGTTTGAACAGAAAACAAGATAACACAATAGCACTGAAAGCAATATATATTATTTTTTTCCTTTACTTTTGAATAAATATCTTTCTTTGTACAGGAAATAAGATTATCAAGTGTCAAAGCTAAATACAAAAAGAAGACAAGTAATTCATAAGAATTAAGCCCAGACTCTGATGGACAAACAAAACTGAAACAACCATTTAACAAAACCCTCCCAATTATTCAAAACAGTACGGCCTAGTTTTCCTTTTCAAAAGTCTTACTAGATATATATAATCATCTTTTTGTATGGAAAACAAGGTTCCATATATTTGCTATCAATGTTCCTAAACATGAATCAATTTCCATATATTTGCCTCCTTTAATGCATGCTTGTAAATTATTATTGGTCTATAATTTTTATTTCATAATTTTGGGACATTTTTATATTCAAAACCATTACACCTCTATTGGACCTTCCAATATTTAAGGAAGTTTTAATGTGGTATTGTTAAAAAAAAAAAAAAATAAATAAATAAATAAAATAAAAAAAAAAAAAATAAAAAATTCAAGCTTTATTATATCAACAAGAGAAAAACTTTGGTGGCACAATCCACCATAGGACTTCCACTCAGAAGACAACACATGCCACAAAAATTAATAAATGATTGGTTTAAGAAATGTCGTTTTTAGAGTGGGAGTCTCACTTTGAGAACATGCCACTCAAGTTTGTCTCTGTCAACAATAGGAAGAAAAAAAACCCTCAGTTACTGTTTTCAATTTATAGGTGCTTAAATGTATAAGATTTTTCTCAAATGAAAAGATATGTTTGCTTGATAAAGGACAATCATTTGTTACTCATTTTTCATTTTGGACATGTTTATGAAACAAAAGTTTAATGCAAACTTGATTATTGATTTAATTCACTACTTGGACACAAAAAAAATATTTTTGTTGCTTATTATGCTTCTTAGAAGAGTTTATTATAGACTTGATTAATTTTATTTTTGGAATTATTAATTTATTTAAGGATTTTACTATATCAATAAACATTTATTTCAATCTTCGGAATGAACTGGTATACCAAAGTAGAATTTGGATTTTGAAGTTTTAGATGATGTAGTGGCAAAATGGTAATTACAGTAAAAAAAATGAAGCTATTGAGAAATTTGATGGAAATATTGTAAATAAAAAATAATGATTTTGCTTTTAGTGAATATTTTAGTAATTGTGTAAATGAATTAAAAGACAGATATTGTTAGTGATTGTGTAAATGAATATTTTAGTAATTGTGTAAATGAATTAAAAGACAGATATTTCAGTAATTGTGTAAATGAATATTTTAGTAATTGTGTAAATGAATTAAAAGACAGATATTTCTATATTTGATTTAACATGAAAATTTTAAAAAGCAGTAAGTCACATGAAATGTTATGCTGACAGAATTTCAAACGTTGCAAATAGTTGTCCACACCAAATTCCATAAACTTAAGTGCACTTGATCCGTACTATGTTTTAACAAATTAAAATATGGACAACTGGCTCACAAAGAGCTAGCAAGTGTTCTATTTAGTTGCTTAGTTGACTGATTGTAGCATTCCTCTTTCCTAGATAAACATTAATGTGAGCCTTTATAGCACACCCATGTAAGCTTACTTAGTTTTATTCTTCGTAAAATTATTATTTTTCATGGAACTAAATTTCCTTAAGCCAACTACATTAGTATAAAAACATTATGAAAGCATAACAGGCAGTATTGGAACATCCATTCAGAAACTTATGTTTATACTTTATATGAAGGGGTATGATAAGCATCCCCATCTCTTAAACAAATAATTACAAAAGTTGTACATGTTTGGATGATGCAATCATTGGTTGAGAACTTGTAATTGCATCAGCGCATCAAACATACAGAATTAATGTGTATTTTTACCATCAAAAGAAACCTCAACCATCAAAGTGTTGTAATCTAATGGTTGAAAACTTATTTCCTACTTTTAATAAAAGATAGAGAAGCTGTTGATCATAGGCCTTATATAAATTAAAAGCATATGCTGGAATAATCATGTTTTAACATATTTCATTCGGATTAAGAGTAAACTATAGCTAAAAAAGATCAAATAGGGAAAATGGAAAAAGAAAATAAAAAAGATGTGCATTTATTAATATATTTCATCAGTGCATCAGTCATACATAATTAATGTGCAGGGTGTACATAATACACATTGAAAACAGCACGAGTCAAAAGAAACCTCAACCGTCAACGGTTGAAAACTTATTTCATACTTCTAATAAAAGATAGAGGAGCTATTAATCCTAAGCATATAATGGAATTATCATGTGTTAATATATTTCATGCGGAGAACAGTACTATTGGTAAAAAGACAAAATATGGAAAAAAAAAAAAAAATGATGTGCATTTATTCACAATGGAAAAACTTATATATGGTTTTTGATTCCCATATTGTGTCAGAAAGGCAAGAAAATCAATATCCAGTTACGATTTATGTTATTAGTAAGTTTCATCATTGTCTTGGCAATCCAAGTAACCCTACTTGCTGGTTTAATGTTATTCCTTAATTTCATTAGGTATCCTAAATCCTTGGCTCCTAAACTACAGTTTATTTTTTAGTCAGCAAACCTTGAAGACTCAATCCTCAAGACTACCCAAAGAAGCTGGATCCACATACAAGCGAACATTATCAGTAGTGGGTTCATAAATAAGCATGAATATCACAAAATATCTCTCATACATGTAGATACATTTCAACTAATTGTATATGTTATTATGTTTCTCAGCCTTCTGGCTGAAGATAATTTAAGAATAATTATTTCAGTTAACAGCAGACCATGTTGAACAACAACAGATCTCAAAATCTGCTCATGCTTTTTATCATAAATCAATTACTTCAACCAATTAGAAACACACATACCCAAAGCATCCAAAACAATCTGAGGAAAAACGAAAGTAGACCCCCACCCTCACTCCAAAAAAAAGCATTAAATTAATCAAGGAATAATGCTCACAGCACAGTACAAAACAGAGTTATTTACTGTAAGCAAACTACTTCAATGAAATCTCAAACCAATTGTTACTCAGTCAGAAAAAAAAAATGAAATATAAAACTAAACATACCAATACAGTCAATCAAGCAGAAAAATTAATGAGAATACAAGTGTAAATTCATTCATAAGGACAGCTGGTAAATCAAAATATTATTTCTTTTCGGTTTAACAGCATCTAACACATGATTGCCACCCTGTTGTTTTGCATAACTCACAAGCAAAGCAGTAACCCTAAACTTCAAATCAAAAAACTACAAAAATGGCATATAAGAACTAAACTCATTCTTTTAAAATTAAGTCACTGAGAAACATACCTCAATATATCAGTCTGGTCAAGCATGAAAACTTCAGGGCTTCTGCGATCGTCATCCTCCAAAACCACAATCTTCCCAAGACGCGCCCTCTGACCTTCTTCCCACATATCACCAACCTCCCTCCACTTCCCTCCAGCGCCATCAACATCATTGCCATCATTATTCTTCAGTTCCATTACCACCGCATCTCTATAATATTCGTCCACAGGAAACACCCCGGAAACAATCCTCGACTCCCCGTATCCACCCATCACCCAGAACTCGCCGCTCTCCTCTGCCACAAACCCTACACAGCCAGCCCTAAACCTCGGCAAGCCATCCATCTCGACCCACTTGTTCCCCTCCACCTCATACCTCTCCACAGAATTTATCCTGCTTCCGGCCGCAGCAAACATACTATGCCTGGACCCTCCACCAGCGACAATAATCTGATTCAAGCCATGGACGGCCGCGCAAGCAAAGCTCCCGCGGGGGGAGATCATAGGCGCAATTCGCTCCCACGAATAGGTGATGAAATTGAAGCGGAAGGCGGAGCCGGATGGCAGGGGGCGGTCCAAGGGGAAGGAACGGGCATCGAAGTGAGACCCGCCGAGGAGGTAGATGTGGGGCCCAAGGGAAACGGAAGTGAAGTTGCAGAGACTGTAGGTGGAGGGGTTGCAAGGAAGAGGAGGAAGCGGACGCCACGCGAGATGCGCAGGGTCGAAGAGGAACGGAAACGAAATCGAAGGATCCTCAGGGAATATGCAGAGGAGATGCGAGTGGGACTTGAATTTTCGGCGGTTGAAGAATAGGGTTTTGGAGGAGAAGAAGATAAACCACGATTTGCAGGTCCGCTTGAGACGCGATTGGTGCGAATAAGGAATGAAAGACAAAATCAGAGAAGCGACGTCGTTTAGAAGGCCTGGTATTAGGGTTACGGTATCGTCGATTGCCAGTAATTGCTGCTGCGTCGATGACAATGGAGGCATCTCCGTCTCTCTCTCTTCCTCTCCAAAATCAATTGGCTCCGATTGATTGCATGTACAGAATCTCTGATTACTCTCTAACAACAACTTGTGTAAATGAAAAAATGGCGGCTTCTTCTGCGTATCAATCTTATTTAGAAAAATGCGGTTAGTACAACTTCAACACGAGTGTCTGATACTGATGTCTTCGCTTTGGCTTGAGACATAAGCCTTTTTAATTTTTATTTTGGCCTCTGAATCTGAAAGTAACGACTTTTTGTGATATAAAACTCTAAATAGTACAGGATTTTGACACGTGGCATAGTTTTGTGAAGATATAGAGGACGGGGGAGTAAAGTATGTTATTACGATGATCCTCTGTAACTCGACCCTACGTAATAAGATATTAACGATTATGTGTTCGGACCCCATTGGTTGTCTTTCAGTTATGGGGGAATTGCACAACCATTCCTCGCAGTTTTATGAAATTGCACAGATATGGCAGTTTTGGCCATATATACACAAAATTCCCTCAACATTTAAAAATTATTGCACAAACATCCCATACCGTTAGATAGATCCGTTAGTCTATGGTCAAAAGTGTAAAATGTCTAAAATACTTTTTTTTATTTTTTTAGACTAATTGGCACTTGACCCTAAATTGTACGCGAATTTACAATATGCCCCATAAATGTTTTTTTAAGCGTTATTTTATTGTTTCCTGAGAACGAGGCATCTATGTAAGGGTGGTGCAAAGAAAATGAGAGTTTAAAGGGTTTAACGTCTAAAAATAACATTCAGGGGGCACATTTCAAAATCGTGTATAATTTAGGAGGGTCTAGTGCTGATAAGTCTTTATTTTAAATAAACTAAAAAATTAAAAAATAAGATAAAAAATATATATTTTAGATAATATGAATGTATTTTAAATCTTAAATCTGAAGCCCGGAAAAAAAAAAATCCATCTTTACAAATAAAAAAAAATAGTTTTTTAAACAATGTAATGATAAATAAATTTTAAATTTATTTAAAATCAAGGGGGAATTGCACAAACCTTTTTTTTTTTTTTTTTTTTTTTGAAGATGAATTTTTTTCCAACTTTTTGATTTAAGATACATTCATATTTTCTAAAAGAGTTTTTAATATTTTTTTAATCTTATTTTTAAAGGGGAATTGCACAAACTTTTTTTTTTTTTTTAAGATGAATTTTTTTTTTCCAACTTTCTGATTTAAGATACATTCATATTTTTTTAAAAGAATTTTTTAATATTTTTTTTATCTTATTTTTGAATTTTGAATTTTGTTTAAAATAAAAATATAGGGTATTTTGAACTTTTTACATATTTGACCATTGACTGACGGATCCATCTAACGATAGGAGATGTTTGTACAATAATTTTCAAATATTCAGGGAAGTTTGTGTATATATGGTCAAAACTGCCATATTCGTACAATTTTATTAAATCGGGAGATATTTTTGCAATTCCCCCTTCCGTTATCATCTTTCACTCACATTTGGATGTAACGATTATGTGTTCGGACCCATACTTTTTCAAAGAGTAATGCTAGATAGCCTAGATATTACAACCACTATCATAACTCTTCAATTAGAACACATGTGGCAATTGGGGTGTCAATTTGTCCGTGAATACACATTAATAATAATTTATCTCACTTACTTATATATTCACTCACCAATTGATACATTAAATTCTATATGGGTTGTGATTGAAAAGTTATGATAGTTGTTATGATATCTAGCATAACTTTTTTTCAAATCAAATTACTCCAACTTTGCTGCTAAGCTAATATTTAAGGGTGGTGTGAGATTACGTGGTTTATAAAAATAATCAGTTATAGTTTAACTTAAGAAATAATTAGTTTTTAAAAAAAAAAATTGTTAGATATTTGGTAAATTATCTTTATAAATAATCGACCTAAAAAAAAAAAAAACAATACAAACATGTTTGACAAACCTTAATTGATTTCTGTAAACCTTTGTATTGAACTCCATCGACTATTACAATACCTATGTAATAACTGAATCCCTCAAATTAAAGTACTCAAACTTGACTTCCGAGCTCATATTTAAGGATTCAAATTATTTGTCCAAAAATGAGATTTTTTTTCTTTTATTTAAATTACCTGTCTAAAAATGGTGTCCCAATTTTATGTCTAACCAACCAAATTGAGATACTTCAACAACTATCATTTACATTTAATTATTTAAAAAAAAAAATTACATTTAATATATGATAGTAGTTGACATTGCTAAATTTGGTTGGTTAGACACAAATTAAGACACCAGTTTTTAACAAGCAATTTTAATCCCTTTTTTTTTAAATGAAAGGACATGCATTTTCTTCATGGTTTTGCCACCCAAATTCCATAACTTCTACATTAAATATTTCTTTCGTTTTTTTTTTTTTTTTTTTATCTAACGAAGAGTGATAAAAAATAATAATAATAAAAAAATATAAAAATATATAAAAACTTATTAATCATAATTGTGTGTACTATATCTCTTAATAAATATTGAAGTCCAAAATTCACATCCTGCTCTCCTAAATAATATTATATCAAAAAAAAAAAAAAAAAAAAAAAAACAATCCTAATTGCAACATATATAAAGTCACTCTATTGAGGACAAATTAAAATCAAAGTATCGACCACCACACAACTGAATCCCATATCACTGGCCCTTCAACCTTCGTTTATCTATCGATAAACTTTTATACAAAAGAATAATTAAAGAACTAACGCTAACTTCAATATAACAAGGGGAAAATGTTACATAAATTCATTGGTTCCTTCTTTTGTCACCGAAATAAAGCGGGATATCACTCATAAAAAATAAAATGTATTCCTTTGTTCTTCTATCTTTCCCTCTCACTCCAATGTTATAATCTCATTCTCTCTATTTTATTATTAAAGCTCTACATTAATACTTAGTAAAAAAAAATAAAAATAAAAATAAAAATAAAAAAAGATTTTACCTAGCATATTCTCTCTTTTCGCCATTAAAACCACAATGAAATGCAAATGTATTTCATGCGAAAAATAATTCCTTAAATTTCCAGATTTCATCCTTTAGTGTTTTGTATCATGTACTTTTGCGGATTGAAAACTACAAATTTATATATGGCATGTTACTTTCAAAAATTATTTATGCTAATCAAAGTATTATTTAGTGTAACGAATGAAGATTGTTGTTTTTTTTTTCTTTTTGACAAAAGCTAACTTTATTCAGAATAGCTAAAACATTCCGAACTCCCTAAACAATCAATCAGTAAATATCATCTAACATAAGAAGGATAGTCCTCCAACCAGACCTGATCTCTAACAAAAAAAAAAAAAAACCTATCAGTGAAGAACTATTTCCAACTATGCTAACTGCCGTCGGAAATGGTACCATTTTCAATGGCCATTTCAGTGTCGTTGGAAATGAGTAAAAATATGATACCACATTTGGCCTTCAGAAATAGTTGAAAAAACAGTCAATTTTATTTTCAATTCCGACGGCACAAAAAACGCCATCAGAAATAGTCTTTGTCCCGTTGGAAATGAGGAAAAGGAATACACTATTTCCAACTGCCTCAATACCATCGGAAATAGTCTTGTCCGTTTGAAAAGAGAAAAAAGGAATAAATTATTTCCAACGGCCTCAATGCCGTTGGAAATAGTCTTGTTCCATTTGAAAAGAAAAAAAGGAATAGACTATTTCCGACGGCATTCAAAAAATGTGATTTGTAGGTCAATATTTTAAATGTATCATCGTATGTGTTAAATTTATCCAAAATTCACTATCAACAAAAACTCTAATAATTTTAATAAAATATTATCTTTAAAAACAATATCTCAATAGTTATATTTAAATAGTATACAAAAAAATATATGTAATTACATAGTATACAAACATATCAATAGCTTATATATAAATAATATGTAAAACCTATCAGGTATAAGGTTATAACAAAATGGTAAGGGAAACTCTTATTGTCATCCAGGTCAAGGGTTTAACAATATGAATTTCATGGATTTAGAGTGGTGCATGTTGGGGTGATGTGGCCACTATCAAGTCGAGTCACGCTATTTTTTTTTAATTTGACTATTTCTGACGGCTATGGCCGTCGAAAATTATAGTATCTGTGATGGCTTGTCAGTGAATAGTTATTTCTGACAAACATATTTGTGACAGACTCCGACGACTTTTTCCCGTCGAAAAAGCATATTTCTGACGGCATTTAGCCATCAGAAAAGATCTTTTTTTTTTTTGGTAGTATAGATAAGGCCATCTTAGCCAAGTAATAGTGAGCCACATAATTAGCCTTTCTAGGAACATAACTTCATATTAGTAAAAAACATACTCTATAACCAAGGTTCAACCCAGGAGTTTTTTACTATGGTGGATTAAAACAAAACTATATATATAAAGTAAAATTCGGTAATACTAGAAAATTTAATTAATTGAAAAACAAAAATACACCTAGATGGAGAAACATAATGAGTTTTACCCTTAAAAATGCATATATTAAATAAAGTAAATAAACTTTCAATAATACAACATTGTTTTTTATTCGGTCCCTTGAAAAAAAAAATGTAACGCAAATACAAATAACCACTATTTAAACTGTCTTACGAGGTTTTACACTATCAAACTCATCTATTATGGAATTTAAATAAACAGCAATCTTTCTCAATATATATGATCATACGATCAGTAAAAAAAATCATCATTCTTCTTATTGCAAAGTGGTGCTTCGACAAGCTTCATCAGTGAAAAATGCTCGTTTTGTTGTTGCTGTAAATACAAGAAAAGTTAAGACTAAACAAATCAAATTATCAATCAAAGTGTAGTTCTCTGATGTTTCAGCTAAACGTTGACATGGTTTCGAAAGAGAAGCTAAATTCTGAAATTCCGAACAACCAAGAACATCAAACATGTAATAGCTCAATTGTCTTCTCAAATCTTCAATGTCATTCTTACTAAAATCTTGAGAGTATAACTTCTTGGCAAGAGTGCAAATATCATCAACATAAAATGATTTAAATATGTGAACAGGGCTCAAAGCCATGCAAAGAGTAAGAAGTTCTATTGTTTGCTTTGGAAATTTATTATTCAACTCCATCAATTGAAAATCTATCAAAGCAATAAATATATTAAAGTAATAGTAATGTTCAACTGTAACATTATCTTTTACTGACAAGAACGTTTTGTTCCTTCCATACGACGTTCATTCACATTAGGTATATCAATTTCATGTCTTTCACAAAATGATACTACACTTTCAAGAAAAGTATCACATTCAGTCTCCCTTAACTTTTGAAGAAGCATTTGTTTAGTTGATACTAAATTCATTGCAATTAAGATATTTTGACATTTCAATTGCAAAACTTAACTAAGAGTATCACATATTCCTAAAACTTTATGGAATAACAACAAAACACAAATTTAAAGGATCTCAAATCCTTATATCCACATTTGGCTTCTCCACGTATATTACTATTCAGTCCACTGTCAATCAAATTTTCAATAAAAGTAGAAGTTGAACCAACTATATTAATGTATTAACTAATATAAATAAAATGAGAACTCCAATGGGTAGCACTCTAAGTCATTACAAAGTGCGAATTTGATTAGCCCATGTACTAATCTCAAGTTCCCATAAAGTGGTCAACTCATGAATTCCACCTTCTCGAATAGATTTCAACTCCAAGTGATGCTTGAAAGAAGCACTCACAAAGTTAACAATATAATTCAATTTTAAAACAAAATTGTCAAATATCATGCACTTCCTTAGCTACTACAACTAAAGCAGGTGAAGTCTATGTGCAAAGCAATGTATGTAATAGCCATATAGAAAATCTTTGAGAAATACGGCTTGTAAACCATTACACTCACTCATTATGTTGCTTGCACCATCGTATTCTTGATTTCGCAAGTTTTCAATCGATAGATCATATCAAGCAAGGACATTGCATATCTTTTTTTAAGAGTCGAGACATTTGTATCATTAACACTCACAACTTGTAAAAAAATAAATAAATAAATAAATAAATAAAAACGTTAACAAATCCTTTAGAATCAACATACCTCAAAATAATTTTCATTTGTTCTTTGTTGGATTCATCAAATGTTTCATCAACAAGAATTCACAATTTGACATCCCTAACTCCCACACGGATTTTAGCCCGTATTTTGTTAGCAAGAATATTCAACAACTCTTTTTGATTTTTGGGTGATGTACACTTGGCATTTTATGGGGAATTTTCTAGAAATATCCCAGCAATTTCTTGATTTACTTTTGCTTGTAACTTTATCATCTCAATAAATTTCCCTCAATTGGTAGATTATAGATTCATCATGTCTCCGAAAGCACATCCTTGCATTGCTAGCCACTTTTGTAATATCCTGAAAAATGGGTCAAACCATTGTTAAATAGTTGACCCTAATTATTATGAATTTGGACTCAATTTAGTTTCTAAAACACTTGAGGCCTAAAGTGATAGTGTTGATAAGGCTTAAAGTTATGACAAGTGAAGTAATGATTTAGATTGGACCCAAGTCAATAGGTATTTGGGCTGATTTTTATTTTCAAATGTAAAATGAAATTAGGGATGAAAATGTAATTTTCTATACATTTGATGAATTGAAAAGAAATAAAAAATAATATAGGTGTTGGAATTGTAATTTTTGAATAAAAATTGATGACTTTATATGTATACACGACATGTGTAAAGTATGAGTAAAATATAACAAAACTCAGGGAGAATTCTAAACACTAACCTGAATTCTAATTTTTCCATCGATCGGAGATTACATTAATTTCCCTCCTCCTTTCTTTTATTTTCTTTTTCTTTCGGCCATCCTTTTCTTCTTCTTTCTCCATCTCTCCTTCTTTTCTTCACCGGTTCTCTCTCCAATGTTTTCTATTCCTTTTTTTCTCTTATTTTTCTTTAATTTTTTTTTTAATAAATATATATATATATATATATATATAAATGATGGTTTAAGAGTAATTTATGGGAATTGAATGAGGGATTTTAGTATATTTTGATCCTTTGACCTTATAATTGCATCTTAATAGTGTAAGTTGCATAAGAGAAGGTATTGGTATTCAAGGATACCATTAAACTAAGAATTTTAGTTGTTGGATTAGATTTGTGACAACATATAATATGGGGGGACTTGCATAAATAGTCGTCCTCAGTTTTCAAAAACCAAAAATAGCCCATGATTGAAAATTTTGTATTTTTGTTCCTTTTATAGTTGATTTTACCTGATTGTCCTTTAAAATCAATTTCCATTATTTATCTGATTTAATGTAACTTTACCCATTTACTCTTCTTGCAACTTTGCCAAAATGAAAAGACAACAAATATTTCAAAAAAAAAAAAAAAAAAAGGAAGTGAAGAAATCGAGCTTCGAGACCAGAGGGACTCCAGAGAAGACGGCGACGCCGAAGAAGAAGATGCCGACTCTAGAGACACTTTTTCAATTACTCATAGGCCGCACCTTCTTCCACTGCGAGACATTGGTCTCCTCCTCAACCAAAAACTCTAGCCACTTTTTTTTTTTTTTTTTAAACCAAAAACATTGGCCGCACTTTATATTACACACTTTCTCTCAAGGTAAATCAATTCTCTCTGTCTTCCTTTTCTTATTTGAAGCGTGTGTGTGTAATATTCATACTTTTTAGAAAGTAGAAATATGTTTTGAATGTTTTAGAATGAGCATGTGTTTTATAGGTGTTTTATCTTTTACTTCAGCTATCCGGTGAAACCCAGAATTTATATGAACCAAATATCTCTCAAGTATGGGCCTTTATGTTTATTTATTTATTATTCATTCAATCTCTGTCTTTTTATGGGTTTTATTACTTCTTGATACATATACTATTGTTTGCACTTTTTGATAGCTATATGTTGAATGGTAAAGTTAGAGGGATTGTTAGCTTATTTACTCTAAGCATTGTTAGCTTATTCATGCTTTTAAGAAAGTATAAATATTGTTTTGAATGCTTTAACAAATGCTCTGTTTTTTCCCTGTTTGTGCTCTCTTTGATATTTTTATAACAATAATACTACTTATTTGTAATGCCTAACTTCTGCAATCATTTACTTGTCTACATGTGCAATTGCATTGATATACCTGCCATCCTTTTATTTCTCTTGCCTTACAAACAAAACGTTTTTATTTCAGTTTAATGCGCTCTAGTGGTCTTTGTTTTTCAATGTGATCATCATCATCATCTCTAAGGTACACTAGTTTTACTGTTTTTCTTGTTACGTGTATGCATGTTGTTTTTGTTAAAGAGATACAAAAATATTGGATTTGGGTGTGTAGTGTGATTCTTTTCTTTTGCTCTGATTCATGCATAGTTATAGGGTTGATTTGGGTCGTTTTTGTAGAGATTTGAGATTTGTTACTCGTGATTTCTTGTTCTTTAAACTGGGTTTTTGCATGTACTTGGGGATTTAATTGAAAATAAAATTATATATTTAGACTATACATTAACTGGGTTGTTCTTTGCTTTGCTTTTACATGCCCTGTTCTATTTTTGTTTGGATGGTGCTTGTCTTGTTTTTCTTTTGCTCTGGTTGTGAGTTGTGTTTGCTCTAGTTGTGAGTTGTGGTTTTCTTTATATCACACCCTTACTGTTTTTATTGACATCACATCATCAAATTTGTCATTTGAATTTTTCGGTAAAAAAGAATTTAAATTATTTAAATTACAGCATGACGGCTATTGGACTCACTCCTAACCCGCACTTGGCTGCTATCATTTCTTCTGCATTTTACTCTTTATGTAACCTCGTTTCGGGTTTTCTTGTCGCAAAACCAAGTATTCCAGGATGGTGGATTTGGTTCTATTACATTTTCCCTGTCGCTTGGACTACGCGGGGTGTCATTACCTCTCAGTTTAGTGATGTAGAAACCATAATCGAACAGCCTGGATTTAAAGGCAGCGTAAAAGTGTATCTGGATGTTAATCTCGGCTATGGCTATGTTAATCTTGTCAGATTATTAGTTAGTTTGTTAGGTTGAATAAATTAGGCTTTTAGTGACCTTAGTGGCATTAGTAGCACCGTTGCTCATGGTTAGTGGGTTGTGTACCACTTCCTATTATTCCTTTAATTTCTGCATTGTTGTTTGCATTATCAATAGTGTAACTTGTTAAGATTGTAAGGCTTATAAAAAGACTGTCGATTGATTAAATGAGACATAAAGTTATACACAAATTATCAAAGTAAGACACTTTGTTCTTGCTAATATTGTTGATATCCACTACAACTTTGTCTGTTTTTGTCAAATGTACAAATCTCTCATTTGTGTGATTGTGTCTTACAAATGGAATCATTGAAACCATCTACAACAAATCAGATTTGTTTATTAATAACTAAAAGTTCATAATTATTTTGATGTCAAAATTGTCTGTAATAGTAATCATACTAATCAGACTAATCATCAAGACTGATTTCAAGTCTCTTTTTTATTTTGACTCTTCTTTGTTTTGTTTGTAACCAAATGCCTAAGGATCCTAACAACAAATGCTGGCGATTCCCAGACCACAATAAGTGGGTTCGCTCAAGAATAAATAGTAATAGCAAAGGTTAGATTATTCAAGTTGTTAAAGATGTCCTTAGTAAATGTGAAATGTTAGAAAGGTTTAGGAACAGACCTTTTGGGTATTATTTGGATTTGCCACAACCCGTTGTAGTTCACGGGATGCTTATTTACAACCTCCTTAAAAAGAAGATTATTCATCCAAAGAGAGAGGATGAAATGTGGTTCGGCTTGGGACAGAAGAAGGTTTGTTTCGGTAAAGAACAGTTTTGTGTATGTAGTGGGTTAAAAATGGGCTCAATGCCTAAAGGGTTTATGAACATGAAACCAGATGTAGAGGGTTATTAGTATACAACATATTTCAAACATAGGCCGACACCGGTAGCTTTGGAAAGCATTTTTTCACAAGGGATGAAGGCAGATGGTGTACATCTTAATGGTATGCCAATTTTTTGGCAAGGATGACCAAAGGAGCGTCGTACCGGGTTGGTTGATAGCCTTAGCTGATAATGAACAAGCCTTTACAAATTTTCCGTGGGGCATATATATCTTCAGTATGACACTGTTTTAGCTCGATTGTTCAACTGGGAAAAGACTCTCAAGACTTAGAGGGGAAAAGAAGAAGACAAAAGGAATGAGGAAAAAGAAACTCAAAGAAGAAGATGAAGAAAAAATAAAAGAAATAAACGAAGAAGACAATAAAAAAGAATTTGATAAAGATGAAGAAGAACATAATGAAGCAAAAGGAAAGAAAGGCAAAAATAAAGGAAAGCAAATGGCGGATGTAGTGCCGAAGAAGAAGAAGAAGAATGGGTAAAAGACTTTTACATACAACATACACGGATTTGCTCTAGCATTTCAGGTATGAGTATCATATTTTATAGTCCTTTCAATTTAAACAATATTTGTGTAAAAAAAAAAAATAATATTGTTTGATTGTTGTGATTGTATAAGTATAGGCCATTGAGACTATACCTCCGTTGACAAATCTCATCGATACATGAATTGGATTAGGGTTTCCAAGGATAAAGAATTGGGATTTCAATAAAAAAGGTTGTACGTATCGAAAGCAAACTCACATTAGGGGGGTGTGTATTTCATTAATTTTTCTCTTGTATATTGTTTCTTCTCCCTTGTATATCGAAAGCTATAACTTTGTTTGTTCCCTAAATGCAAATTTTGTTGTTTAAATGGGAAGTTGACCCGAAGGAAATGGAGATCAATTACTACAAGTCATTGGACCCGGACTATGTGTGTGGAAAAATACTACACAAGGGGAAGGTAGTGGAGGTTGAAGATGTAATTGATGACGAAGAGGATGCTGGTTCTGATGAGGATTGAGATGAGAAATTGGAAGATCCCGCAAATATCAATGATGAAGATGCTACTTTTCCCAACCACCAAAAAACAACATCGGTCATGAGATCTTCAAACACAATATCAGAACCCCTGGCTAAGAAGCAGCTCTTCCACCCTAAAGGAGTGGATCAAACTCCTAAGGTATCACCTCTGTTTAGTGTTTTCTTACCAACTAAATTTATTGTGTCTTACCAACTAAATTTATTGTATCTTACATGTGATGTATTTTATTTTTGAAACTTACAAATTTTTTGATTTGTAGTCTAAAATTCAAACTTTGGTGCCGTCCAATATCGCTGAACTCTATTCAGCTATGGCTATACTGATTAAGGAAAGCAAAGAACGGATGACTGCTTTATGTAGAGCATAATTTAAGGAAAGCGAAGAACGGATGACTGCTTTTTATAAAGCAGAATTTATAAGTATTAGAGAAGAATTGATGGTGTTACACAACAAGGTTGGAGATACACCTGTGGTGGTGGGTAAACAACATATACATCCATCAAGCAACATCGAATCCGGTGAAAAATCACCATCTAATGGATATGGTAAGATGGTAAGAGTATACACTTAGAAATTGCAAAGAGTGAAATGCATGATGTTCTAGCCGACACTAGAGTCGATGCCAAACTAGATGAGAGTGACCTTCCAGCTGAAATTGTTGATGCCAAACTAGATGACACGGATGTTCTGGTCGAGGGTTCAGGAGAAGCTTCAGCGCAGGATCCTGATGCCGGTGTGGCCAAGACAGCTTTGAATGCTGAAATGGAAGCGAGTGTCGTTTCAGACATAATGGCTCATGTACGTTTGGTAATAAATTGATATAAATATATTATATAATATTGATATTATTATGGATTACAATCTAGCTCCAATAGTAAAGAGTGGGTGACTTAGTTTTTCAATTTTATCCACCAAAAGGGAAAAAAATAAATTGAAAAGTAATAATTCCAATATTGTTCTTATATGAGTTTATGGTTTAGTTTTGTAAGTATACTTAGCCTTTAGCTTTTATAAACTTTCCTTTTAATTCCCATATAATGGATGAGTTTTTGGTTCTTGGATACAGCCAAACTCAGTCATTTTGGCCATAACTCCAGCCAACCAAGATTTGGCAACACCTGGTGGTTTACCTAGCTAGTACACTCTCTTTTCATTGTTTCTAGTTATGTAGGTCAGTCAATTCAACAGTTTGATTTGTGCATATCTGTAACTACTATGACACCCTTATCTTTACTTTAGAGGCTATATGTTTTTTTCCCTGGTGACAGAACATTTGGTGTGTTGACAAAGCTTGATTTGATGGGCAAGGGAATAAATGCTTTTGATATAAGTTCTCTTATTTGAATGTCTAATTGGATATAGATGATATGCTTTAAATTATGAAAATGCATTCAACCCATAGCCACAGTTGGAAAAGGAGGCCATATTGAAGTTTATTGCTATATCAATTCTAGTAAGATATGTTATATGCTTAGGATACAATACAAATACCCTTGTAAGAAATGTCTCCATTGCTTGGTTGTAACCAATGGGTGTGGCAAGTTATAAGATGTTTGTCTGCAACTTTAAGCCATTCAATAATTATAAAAAGTGCTTTTAAAAAATTAGCAAATGCACAATAAGGTATTTGTACCTATGATTGTGACCTTTTCAAGTTTTATTTATACTGTGAAATCATTCATCATTATCTAGTAACAAATGTGCTTTAATACTTTCAATGAAATGCATTTTGAGGAGTAATTTTGCTTTCCTTGCATGTAATCATTTAAATGTTTTTCCATTCTTAGTATTGGCTGTTAACAACATATGACTACCAAAACATAAAAATCATTTCAATGCCAGAACATTGTTAGCAATCATTTAAATGCTAACACATGATAAGCTTGCTCTATTCTCCTGGCATCAATTCATCCATTCTTTTCTACTTATATTACAGTTGTGTTCCATGGTCTAATGACTCAAGCGTATCATATATTATAAAGTGTTTTATAACCATAGAGAAGTTATATGCTAAGCATTTGAAGTGCATCATAGATATGCACAAATAAGGAATTCCTGTCACTAATGGGAAGCCAAGCTTTGACATCTCCTTGTTTGTAGACCTATTCAATAGCACCATGAATAAATGGTAGTTGGATCATGTGCATCATGTCATAGTTAACAACATCATATATCTTCACAGATCGATCACTTGAAACATTTAACCTTTAACAAGTATTAAAAGAATTTATCATATTGTTATCATTGGTGTAGGTATCAACTGAATATGTGTTATTCAACCTATCTGAAATGGATGAGATCAACAGTTCCGTTCTGTTTGCCACACAGCAGCATGTGCCACAGCTAAAGGTTCAAGTTCAGGGAATAGCTGTCGACAATTACCCATCTCCTGCAGTGAACATATTGGTTCCCAACAGTGATGAAAGTGTGACAGCTCTTGACAAGGCTAACCCCAATGTTGAATACAAGGATCATGATAAGATTAGGGTTCGAAAGCGATCAAAGTATCTTAGGAGCCCATGGATTGATCTAATGCCCAAAAAGAAGAAAAAAAAAAAAAAGGCAAATCAGCCGGAGGAACTATCAACTGAGGTTGAATCTAATTACATTAAATTCGCGTCTTTTCTAACCAGCAAAGACTGAACTAAGTAATAGTCCCCTCATCATCTCCTTTATATTGGTATTTTAATGTGTGAAATTTTGTTCCATATATAAATTTTAACCATAAATTAATAACAGGGTATATGTTGGGCAAATGCAGCAATATATGTTTCCTAAAGACTTCAAGCAGATAGCGGACAAGAACGAATGGATATCGAACTTGGCAAAAAAAGTTATTGTTTCTCTCTGGTTTTAATAAGGATTTATGTCACTAGTTAACTAATGTCCATCATTCGATTTACATAGCACATTGACAGCTATATGGATATTTTGTGGAGGAAGCGTTCGATAATAAATGTTAACTACTTGCAAAATATCACATTTGCCACGTGCACGTTTTTTGTAAGTTCATCAGTCTATTCCGAGCAATAAGTAACTTTGAATCATTGTAACATCAAAATAATTTTACTTAAATCATTATATAGGTCTAATTAAAAAAGCATGGTCTATGGAAATGGAGAGAATACAAGTTGAAATAGATGTAAAAGAAGTTGAGAGGGCCACACTGGAAACAAAAAATGAGGCGATTTACAGCAAATAGAATGGCAGAAAGAAGATATCGCCTACTACTTAGGTTTTAGAAGTTTGGGATGAATACCCAGAGTTCTTACCTTTGGAATTTGAGCCCGAAGAACATTTTTTACCTTATGTTTACGATGATGATTCTTTATACAACCAGCCTTAGTGGACAATGGAATCGGTAAGTACTTGATAGAACTAGCCTTGAGTTATTGTATTCTTAAAATTGATGAGTTCAAAAGAAAATTGTTGAGGATGAAGAATGATAGAATCTAAAACAAATACTTGGAACCCCGAAGTAGTTGTTTTGTTTTATAGAATCTAAACATTTATTTTTAGTCATAACCTTTGTATTGTGTATACAGGTGTTGATACCATGTAACACCGGTGGCCACTGGGTTCTTTGCCAAGTACTTCTAAAATAAGGAAAGGTAAATCTGTTTGATTCAATGTGGGGCCACAACGATAAAAATTACAGGTTAAGAGAAATCAGTTGCCTTCTTTATCTGTTGCCATCCATTTTGCACCGGGCAGGATACTATGAAGAATTGGGAATCAAATCGAGAAATAATGCATTCTTGGAAGAAAATATCAACAAAACTTTTATTCCGCAGCAGGATGACTAGTATAGGTTTTTGATTATTAGAACTGACACAATTTCGTCATTTTGGATCATTTATATTTATCTTTGTCCATTAATATGTTACAGTAAAAGTTCCAGTGTGTCCATGCTTAAGGATGCAGAACTTATACTCTCTGGTACCTCTCTACCGTGGACTAACAAATTTGGGCAAAATGATATACCTACCATTCGTCTGTGTCATTCGAACTGGTGTTGGGAGGCTTATCTGGGCACTTCAATCTATTTTGTCATTCTTTCTTGCAAATGCTATAAACACGTTCTTTTTTTACTGGTTCGCTTGTGCTAGATGATGGGTTCGGACAGCTTCTTTTGTTGTTGCCTTTTTCCCCACAATTCGAACACTGTTTTTGCTCGAAACTCCCCAGCAGATGGTGTTCTTGACTTTTTTGGTCTTCCTGTCAAACACTTTATCTTCCATGGAAAAATAATGCGATCACAAATTTCATCAGGAATGTTACATGTTTCTGGTTTTGGAACAGGGTTTACAGACATGCTATAAGCATGTTTCAGCCATCTCGTGGTGTAAAAGTCAGAACACCGTGCGTTTATAGGCATACCTTTCAACCTAATACAAAGCACACAAACAAACAAACATATAATAAAATCAAATTAACAAATCAAATAAAAGTATAAAACACAAAGAACGTGAAGCATACCTAGCAACCAACATGACATGAATACATGGTAACTCATCTAGATCCCATTGACAACATCAGCAGGAACGTTGTTCCAAGTCAACAATTGTGTCAGTCCATTTGTCATCCACCTTGAATCTATTGAAATCAATAGGGTGAACTTTACATCGTTGCGACTGTAATACCCTCTGTTTGATATGATGGTTCGCATACTCAGTCAAGTAAGTAGACATTTCACGTGCATTTGTCCAACGGTCATGGAACCATCTTTGTAACAAATCTTAGATGAATTCAGTAATAGATACGATAGGCAACTTTCTGATTTCTAGTAGACAAGAATTCATTGAATCGGCAATGTTGGTGGTCATCATTTTGTACCTCATTTTAGGGCTTCGTACACGTGAAATTTTCTTTAACCCAATCTCTAGGAGATTACGTAGCACTTATGGTGGATGTCTTTCAACTCAACAATTTCATGTTCAAACTCCTCGATAAAATACGTATAAGTAGCAAGGTAGTAAAGCTTAATCAAGTCATCTCGTTTCTTGCACATTTTTCTCATATTTTGTGCCAGTGGTATGCACAAAACCCATGCGCTGCATCGGGGAAAATTTATGCCATCCCTCCAATGATACCCGTGTGTCAATCTAAAACTATCATCACACGTTTGGGATCCACTATCACATTGCGTAGTTGTCTCAAGAACCATGTCCACGACTCGATGCATTCAGAATTTACAAATCCAAATGCCAAAGAGTATATCATCTCATTTCCATCCTTGCATGCCGCAACAAACAAAACAACCTTGGTCTTACAATTTAAGTGGGTAGCATCAATGATGATAATTGACCTAATAACTTAATTATATCCTGCTATAGAAGCCCTAGGTGACATGAATCCATATGCAAACCGATTTTGCTAAGTCGGTGTCAATCTTAGTTACAGTCCTAGGGTTGGATTGTTCCAACATGTAAATGAATTCTGGTAACCTTTTAAAGGACTCCCACGGATAGCCAAATGCCGTATTCAAAGCGTGCCTGTAGGCTTTATTTTACTTGAGATTAATGTCATATTGCTCCCTTACTTTAGTAATAATATCTATAAGATGGATGTTGCATCCTGGATCAGACAATATTTTTACAAACAGTTCCCCTATTACCAAGGAACTTACCCGGCTGAATTGCATGTTATAGTTGTCATCATTAGTACATGTGTGCTCCTTAACGAAGGACTTAACATGCCAGTAAGTCCCATTTTTCAGCTTCCCTGCTCGAATAACCCATTCACAATTACTATTTCTACATGTTACGACGAATCTTGTCTTCGTCGATCGCTTAACCTTCAACTCAAACCTCTCTTTTAATGCATACTCCCCTATATCATGCTTCATCGTTTTCTTGTTCTTGAAAATCTGTCCTTAGTATATTAGACCTTGATCTCCGACTTCAAAAAAGTCTTTTGATCGAACAAGTTGAATTGAGTACAGTTCTGACCCCGGTATTTTCCACCATGATGTCATAGAAGGCATAGAATTGTTGGCTGCTCCATTTGCCTCTAGTTCTTCTCCATCACCTGTTGCCGCTTCTCCATCACATGTTGTCGCTTGCCACCACATTGAGCAACTTTTGGAAAATCTTTAGGATCATTACTAGTATAACCACTGATACCATACTTATCCCCCCTACCGACGGTTTCATAAACATCCTTGTCGTCCACCTTTGCCTGCTTGTTAGTTGATGCTGGAGTCCCATGATCACTCCCTCTTGATGTAAATACATGTGAAAGCATAGACCCAAGTGGGTGGTTTCTACTGCTCATTGATTTGTAGTGTGTAATATCAACTGGGGAGTGTTGATCAATGGGTTTAAAAGGAGACGGTGTACATGCTACGTTGATTGTAGTATGTGTTGTCTTTGTTGGAGTTTGAAATACATTTTCAGTTACCACAGCCGGTACAGAATTATCGACCACTTCGACATGAACTTCATGCCAATTCGATTGCTTATGAGAAAACACATAATTTACATCATCGTCAGTTGTAATGGATAATGTAAATCACCCAATCTCCATTTTAAGCTGTGAACTTATCTTCAGGGAAAATCTGTCAATACTGACCCTAATCTAGTGGTATATCCTTTCCAACAATTCACTGTATATTTCTTGAGACTTATTGGTTAGACAACATACAAAAGAAATCGGATCGATGAACTTGTTATCTTTCCAATATCCACCGCAATGCACTGCCAAGCCAACCATTGTATCCGTAGACTCTGAAAAACAGTATTAAACTCATTTAGATAATGAAACAGTATATATATTAACAAAATTGAATGTTGATTTAAACAAGTTTAATTATCTAGAGAACATGTCAGTAATTTGTTCAACAATGATGAAGAAAGGTGGTCCTTGGGAACAAGTAGTCTAGTTCTCTGTTGTAGCATTTGAATGGTCTTACAAGTAAATAATTGAACAAAGTTGATAAAGGAGATTTACAAGTAAAAGAAAATGATGATGCTTGTTACTTTGACAGTTAATTTCACTGCTAATAATCTGAAGTATACAGATAATAAATAAAAAGCACAAGTTTTCATGACTATTCAATACTTCAATGTGAGTTCTCTTTAAGTCTTAAGGCGGTTATGAGTGATCATAGGAAAAATAAACAAGTGGATGGGGACCAAGACAACCATTGATAAAGTTAGTCCTATCCTAAACTAAATTAAAGAACAAGCAAATCCATCAACATTCAACAATGTTTAGGAACTAATTTGACATGTAAAAGGTATGTACAGTATAAGATATTTGAATTTGGTTTCAAACTATGATCCCCTACGAAAATAGATATGTGCAATTGCCTATCAAAGGTAAAACATGAATCAATATAGACCATGTCACAGAAAAGCATGTTTTCAAGGATAAACAAACATCAAAGAATGGGTAGGTATATTTGTTGCAAAATGAAATGTAAAATGTGGAAGTCTTATATGAACAAATTCAATTCAACAACATGCACATAATAAAACATTCCAAACCTAAATTGCTAGAATAAACTGCAATCTTGAGGACCTAACTAAGGGGGGAAACAAAAAAGATAACAAAAAATGACAAAGAAGTGATGGTATCTCATCTCAAAACAACACAAAGAGAACTTAAGATCCATCTATGCACATAAAGCAATTTCTGTCCATGACATAAAGAAGGTTTCTAATGAATCCAAGAATTTAAAATGTGTGTTTCCTCTGCTAAGTATCACTTACCGCCACAATAAATGACATTCACAGCCTTTACACATTAATATTTAAGAAAAAAAAATAGTAGAATGTATCAAAACTAGGCATAGGCATATACGAAAAAACTAAAGATGTGATAAATTACAGACCTTAGCGAATAGCAACCAGACTTTTCTTGTTTCGGTGCTTTTGAACCCAACTTATGAATTGCTCAATCTTCTCATCAATTTTCTTCTCAACTTTCACATCCCCGCATTGCACCTAAACAATAACCAAAGAATTCATCAGATGAAAAAGGTATTCAAATTTTCTACTATGCAAGGCAAATAACACATACATAACACAATCAATCGGAAATCACTTACATATGTAATTTTGAAAAGTTAGAGATCAATGTCCTATTCTTATTCTTTAGGAAATGGCAACATGAAGCTGTTCAACCAGTTCATCATTTATACGTAAAAGAATGAGACTATAGCCTTCTACAAGATCAACTTCTAGCATCTAGCTCTCACAGATAATCCATAAGGTGGAACTTCATGAAAAGATAGTGCAAGAATATATCAGGGCCTAAATTTTCAACAATTTTAAGAGGATTCTTTTCATGTAAAACTAGTTGCAGAGCAACTTAAGGTTGAAGTACAGTAAAATACATCAATTTACTGTAAACCAATCTCCCATTTTACATTAACAACTTCAAGAAATCCAAAAGAAGAATTGTGTAGATATGTAATTATGTAAGCTGTAAGCAATTAAAGTCCATATGGCAAATATTCTAAATTTGTAGTCACATAAGCTTTGAAAAAACAATCCCAAAATTGGCACTTGCAAATCATACAAGACAAGAAATCGAAAACAGATTTCATAAATATTTCTTAATTGAACAGTGACAGGAGTAATTCAATATAAATAATATCACAGTTTCAGATACAGAAATAAGGGTTTAAAATATGCATGAAACGAAACCCAAAAATAATGCATTCAATACATTTGTAAAAAGTAGTACACAATCTTAGTGAAGAATTTAAAACAAATTTAGGGCATTACTTTTGCCTTCGATTTTGATCTTCAAAGTGGAAGTGGTGAAGAATTCCAGTCAGTGACCTACGAAGCCTAGCGAACCATGAAGACCTCCACAAAGACCTACGAAGCCCATCGAAGCACGAAGACCCACAACCATAAAGCTCGCAAATGGCTTCCGGTGGAAGGTCGAAGATGAATTAGGTTAGGTTTCGTTTGAGGAAAAATTCCCTATTGTGAGAAGTCGAAGAATGGAACGAAGAACAGGGTAGATTGGATCGAATTAGGTTAGGTTTCGTTAGGGAAAAAATTCCCTTTTTGGTGAGAAGAAGAATGGAACAAAGAAGAGGGTAGATTGGATTTTAAGTGTGGAAAGGTAGTTTAGTCCCTTAGAAACATTAATGGGCAATTTGGTCCTTTCACAAGATTTAAATAGAAAGGGTATTTTGGTCATTGAGGGGCTATTTTGGAGAAAGTGAAATCCAAGAATGACCATTAAAGCAAATATTTCCATTAGAGGCTATTTTTGGTTTTTGAAAACTGAAGGTGGTCATTTTCATTTATTTCCACTATAATATTTGGGTAACTGGATAATTAAGTGTTGAACTCTTTTAGAGTTAACACGGTTTGATGTTTTGCGTTGGGTATTTGAATTTATGTTAATAAAATAAAATAATGGTATAGTGAACATTATTTGTCATGAATGAAATTCGAGGTATTAATACTCTTGTGTGGGTGTCCTAAGATTTTTAAATTTGGTAACCGAGATTTTTATTACCTAAGCTTATTTTGAATTTAGATTTCGTAATCTTGTAAGTGTGTTAGTACCTACTCAAAATGTAACTGTAATTGTTATGAAGTGGATTCAATCTAAAAACTTAAAATCCTAGTACTCATGACCAATGTAAGGGGAATTCTAAACTCTAAATTAAGTATGGACATAATTAAATTGATGGGTCCATTGATTGTGTTAGTGAGTTATTAATTTCATTGTTACTCTGATAAGTAAAAGAATTAAGTATGATATTAACAATATGAAAGAATATTATATCATGAAAAGTATGGAAACGTTTTTATGTTTCACATATTCGTATATGAATCATTTGAGTATGAACTATGATTTAGAAATTATAGAAATATCAAAAAATGTCTTTGAATTATGTGATGGTGATTATGTGTATTATGCTTATGAAATATTACAGAATATATGAAAATTGTGAAATGCTATTGTGAGTTACTCTACGATTGAGATTATATGATTTTTTTCATTACGTACGTTTCACTTGTTATATTTATGAAATGAGAAAGAATATATTGTGTTTCATTAGAAATAGGTGGCCATGATGAAATGAGGTGTTGTACTATGATTTAACATATTTATGGAATTGAGAGAATTAATTTGAGAAAGAAAAACTTGGGTAAGTATTGTGAGATTCCAAGAATGGCTTTGTATCTTATAATATGGAATGGTTGCAGCATCCTCATGCCAGATAGGATGAGGTAGTACCCTTGTTTTTTGGCACTTGTCATGCTCCTTGTGCCAGATAGGATGAGGATGGTACCCTCGTTTTGTGGTACTTGTTATGCTCCTTATGCCGGTTAGGATAAAGATAGTACTCTTGTTCTGTGGTATTTGTACCACACCCTTGTATGTCTTGTGCTGGAACACCCTTGTATGTGGTGATGGAAGTTGGCATTGCCCTTGTTATAATGTTGTGGGTCCGGGTTTATCCCTTGGTGCCCCATGAACGATTCCAAACGGTATAATAGAACGCAATTATGAGATTATAAGAATTGATGTACTCTTATGTTGAATAATGACACAAAGAATTATACTTGGTATTTGATTTTATATCATTGTTATCCAGAGAATATATTATATATGGTATTTGACTGATATACCATTGTTATCTTGCGAATATATTATATTTGGTATTTGAATGATATACCATTGTTATCTTGAAAATATATTATATTTGGTATCTGATTGATATCTATATAATATAGTAAAATGGAACCTCACATTGACACATGGCGTCGTTAGAGAGCTTCGGTATTAAATCACATAATTACCACTTATCTAACAATCGGTTTATTTACTCTCTTTATACAATCACATAATTAATTTTTAATTATTAATTAGTCATATATATTATAATATTTGGTAAGTTTAAAAGACAATCATAAATTCTTATTCTTCCAACCTCCTTAATTACCTCCCTCCCTTACTACATTCCTCTCCACTCTTTAACCTTTTTATTTTCCAATCTTTATTATCCAACTCTTCACTTTCCGATCCATCTTCTATAAATTTAAATTCTTTGGTGAAGAATATCAATTAACAACCCTTCATTTTATTAACATGTACTTGGTCCACTCAAATCAAATATCAGTACTTGAAATCAATTTTATATCTTTCATGACCTCCTCACTTCTGTCCAAATCATTTATCTTCATCACTCGAAAACCCTTCTATTTCCTCTACAACTTGGTATCCGTATTCAACATGGTGCCCCATGCAAGGTATAGTTTTCAACATGGACGAGACTTTTTGTCTTTGAACAAGTTAGAAATCTTCTCTCCTTCCTACTTTATATTCACTTGCAATTTTTATAGTGCTTTCTATATAAATAAGTGTTATTGAGTTTGAAGTTATTATTTTTATTTTGGAAAAGACTAAAGAATTATCTGTCAATTTGCCAGTAATTTGATTGTTATTTTGAATTCCATTAATTCTATTAATAAGGGGTCTTTTTTGGTTGTTTAGAAATTATTGAAAAAAAAGATGTACAAGGTCGTCCCCACCTCCTCCAGAGAATATGATTACGAGTGAATCAAAGTGGAGAACTCCTACATTTTACAGCATATATATATATATATATATATTGATAAGCAGTACAAAGCCTAGCAAACTATCTTGGATTATGAAATCCAAAGCCTTGATTGCCTCCAAATCATGTCTGGTCTCCCCATTTTTAGTATATACATTTGTTATTCATTTTTTGTTTTTTTATCTATCATGATTTATGTTTCCAAACCTGTTTGATTTCTAGGAATGTGAAGGAAAATTGAAAGAAAATAGCAGATAGTATTATATATATATATATATATATTAAATAGTCTGTACTATATTTATATATTATATTTTTAAACTTAATTTATCTATGTACAGTGGTTTGAGCCTTTTTACATGAAATGTTGGTGAAGTTGTATATATCATTATTGGTCATCATATGACAAAAAATAGCTAATTTTGTAATATTAAAAATTAGCTGAAATTTAGTATTGGTTTGGATTTCGATGTAACTTTTGTTACTTTTATTTGTGTTTTTTCATTTTCTTTTGTTGTATCTTTTGAGTTGGCCCGATATAAAACTATTATTTTTAACAAGTAAAATAATAATGGTAGTTTTGATGATCAATATAATAAATTCTCATTAAATCTAGAAAATCAACTAAATCTGAAACATTAATTAGTGATCATATTACCTGAATCTATAAAATTAATTTGTCACAATAAATTAGTCATCAAGCATTAACACAATAAATTAGTCATCGAGCATTAATGGAAAAACAACCATAAGATAAAGAACATTTAAATTAATAATATTGTAGATTTCATATATATCACGGTACTAATACTGAATTTTATGCATCTTGAAAAGTAGGTATCTAAATTAGACAAAAAAATTATATGAAATTTGGATGCATGATATATGTAATTTGTGAATATGTTTAGTTTTGTAGTTAAAAACAAAAAGTGTCGCTCATCAATTAAAAAAAAAAAAGTGGCGTTGTGAATGAGTGGAATAGGTACAACAACAAATAATTTACCAGAAATGATACTCAATAGGAATGAGCCAATTCATATGCAATTTGGATTGCTATTAAATGTTATGATTTCGGTATATATTGGTTGTTGTGCAACCAATAAGAAGTTGATACGTTACTTGCTCATAATTTAATAAAAAATAAAAATAAAAAAGGTGAAAACTTTTATGGAGATGTAAATAGTAGTGAAGTTATATTTTTATTATCCTACAAAAAAAAAAATATTTATTACCATTTATAAAAAATATGAGTGAAATTCATATATTTAGGAAAAGAATCAATTAAATTGAATGTAAAAATAAATGTTTTTAATATCTCACCATTAATATTTGATTAAAAAATTATTATTTTAACAAACATTAATATATTACTATTGATATCTTTTTTAAAACAATAATGTTAAACATCCCACCTAAAATCCTATATTTTTCATCCCACTACATATGGCATGTGAGGTGTCAAATTATGAGTGGATACATGAGGTAGGTGAGATAAATCATCATTAATGTATATTTACTCACAATTTGATAACTCACATGCCACATGTAGTGGGATGAAAAATGTGGGATTTTAGGTGGGATGTGTAACATTACTATTTTTAAAATTTAACATTAATTCCATATAAAAAAAAATCTCAGTTTAACACGTAGCGTCGTTAGAGAGCTTTGGCTTTAAATCACGTTAAATCATAATTTACAACCTATCTATAATGAAAATTTTAATTATTTATTAGTTATATATATTATAATATTTGGTAAGTTTAAAAGATAATCATAAATTTTTATTCTTCCAACTCGGTTTATTAACTCTCTCTATATAATCCCGTAATTAATGGGATAATTAATAGACTATATTAACTATTCCCATAGTTAATTTTTAATTATTAATTAGTTATATATATATTATAATATTCGGTAAATTTAAAATACAATTGTAAATTTTTATTCTTCCACCCTCCTTAATTACAACTCTCTTTTACTACATTCCTCACCCCATTTTTAAACTTTGTGCAGGCTTAAAATAGAACCGTCACGGCGTTATGTGTTGCCGTGAGAGAACTTCTATATTAAATTCTATAATCATTGCCATTAATTAATTTTTTTTAAAAAAAGCTATATAATATTTATAAATGAGTAATGCTATTTTGTCTAAATTTTATGTCCAAATGATGTGGCAACACTCTAATCCATTCATTTGAATTGTATTAGATTTACATGATTAAAATAAATGGACTAGAGTGTTGCCATATCATTTGGGCTCCAGATTTGGGCAAAGTAGCATTACTCTTTATAAATATATATATATATATATATATACACACACCATGCAATCCATTTTAAAAAAATTTATCTTCACCGGGTGATATTTTTTTTTAAAAAAATTTTCTTCATATTCTAATATATCTAATATATTTAAATAGTTATTTTTGGTGTGGTTACGACACGTGGCTTTTATTAAATGATATATTTTTTTTAAAATTCTTATTCTAATATATCTAAATTCTACAATATAACATATAATAATAATCATATATATATATCATAATATATTTTTTACATTTTATTTTTCAAAATTTCAATTTCTCATATATATAATGTTATTATATTTACTTTTTTGAAATTAGGCAATTAATTTATCATTATATATATATATATATATATATATCATATTTTTCATTATTTAATGTTATTAATAAATATTTTATTTTTTAGAAATTAAGTAATTAATTTACCATAATCCCCTAGATCAATCTCATAATTAATTCTGATTTTATTTTATTAACGGTGGCTCCTCGACTCTCCCCAATATTAGGAATTTTTGTGGATTTTTGGAATAGTGAACAGATCATCTGAATTAGTCTCATAATTAATTCCTTTTTTAAAAAAATCTCATAATTAATTTAGATATTCTTTCATTAACAGTGGCTCTCCGCCTCTCCCCAATATTAGATTTTTTATTTTTATTTATTATTTATTTTTTTGTGGATTTTTGGGATAATAAATAGATTATCTGAATCAATCTTATAATTAATTCCTTTTGGAAAAAAAAAAATCTTTTAATAAATTAGGCCTTAAATCACAAATCAAAGATTTAAAGGACAATCCCATAATTAAGAGAGAATGCATTGACTTTTGATTTCGTTAATTTGTATTAATACTAATAATTAGGGATGACCATTTTTATCTAAGGCCTCAAAACCCCTCTTCCCCATCCCCATTTGGAGGAAATTTTTTAGGAAAATATGGGGAAATGAGAGGGGATGGGGGAGCTTTTTAACCCCAAATTAAAATGGGGTTAGGGATGGGGGGACGTAGCCCTATCCCCATTTCCCTATCTCCCCCATAAATTTATGGAAATGGGAATGGTGATGGGGATGGGGATAGGGGTAGGTGCCCCCATCTCCATTTCCCCCAAATATTATAACGTTATAATATTATACTATATTAATATATATTTATTTTTATATTTTCAATATTTTTATTATTTATATTTTACTAAGGGGTCGTTTGTTTTTTCCACTTAAAACTTAATGGGTCTGAATCATAATTATTAAGTTGTTTTGTTTGTTTTTTTTAAGTGGTCAAACAACTTAAAATACCAAAAAACAACTTAAAATAAAAGTAAAAAATCCTGACTTTTCACTTAATTGTAAATCACTTTATTGCATTAAATGCAATCCAAAATCTTTTCTTCCGATACTATCCTCTATATATAACATATCTCAAATTTCATCATAATTATATATTGTATATAAATCTTTATTTTAATATATTGTTTATTTTAAATAGCTTTAAAAATAAAAAAAGAACCCTAATCACTCATATTGGTGTGTAATATCAAGACTTTATTATGATATTAGAGTGATGTATTTATATATTACTTTTTTTAAAGTGTTTTGTATGAGTTTTCATGCTGCCCATTTTATTTATTTTTTATTTAAAACAAAAACCTTTTCTTTTCTTAGTAAAAATAAAGTTTGTTTGTAATCAAATAAGAAGATCATGATCATATGTGTTCATGTATAATTATTATATTTGGATTATTTTTATTCTATATTATATGTATAATTATTTAACATGGGTATAGATGTAAAATTACTTTTTTTTTTTCAGACAACTTTATTTTTAAAAAACAAACATGTTGACAATACATTCAAATGTGAGGAAAAAAAAAACAAACATGTCATTCAGATTCAGGTTTCAGTCACTATTTAGTCTTCAGTAAAATTTAGGACTATTCAGTCTTCACAAAAAAAAAAAAAAACAAACGACCGCTAACTATATATATATATATATCTCTTTATGAGGCTAAATTTTTATTTTTATTTTTATTTTTTTGATTAAACAAAGAAAAACTAGGAATACACCAGAGATAACACAAACAAAGAAAAAACCAAGAAAGCAAAGAAAAGGAAACAGACAACGTAGACTAACTAGGCATATCAACCTCCAGCAACTTTTTCACACAGCATTTTCACACAGCAGGGGAAATCTTCCATCTAGAAAGTAGCATCAGTACTTTTGAGAGCAAAGATAGCAAGACCCCTAGCCATTATATTAGCCGATCTGTCAATGTGATAGAAAACCACCTCTCCAAGGTTAGCCACCATGGAATCAATGTCATTCAAAATTGTCCCATTAGCCGAATCTCTGTGACAACCATTTTGGATCCATTTAACAATGCAATCCTCATCCAATTCAAAAGAACAAGGAGTCAAACCACAGTCACCACTGAAGATGATGCTTTTCCACACAGCAACCAGCTTAGCCGTCTTTATGCTAAAATTTGCCACCATTGATTCAACACAAGAAGCCATCACCTCACCTTTGTTGTTCCGAATAACAATCCCAAAACCAACTTTTCCATTAATTCTGTCAACAGCAGTGTCACAATTGGCCTTATACATCCCCTCATTTGGAGGCATCCACTTGTAGGTTAACTGATTAAAATTGAAGCTAGGCTTACATAGCAAGCTCGAGTCCGCTTTGTGAAAATCACTTAGAAAAACTTCGCTCAAGTTAATAACATCCGTCCAGATAAAATCACACTAACCACGCATAACGGAATTTCTGCCAAACCAAATCCTCCAAATCACAACACAAAATAATTCCACCTCACCCAGGCTTTTATTAGCAATACAAACCTGAACCAGCTCAAGAAGATTCCAAAAATTGCCATTAAGAGTCCCATTCTTATTATTCCACTCACCTCTGATATCCCTCAATCTCTTGCAATTCCAAAGAGCATGAAGGGTAGTTTCATTAGCAATCATGCAAACCTCACAAATATTCGAAGTCTGAATACCCCTACGCGCAATGTTCACTTTGGTGGAGATTCAATCATGACAAGCTTTCCACACCATAATCTTAACTTGAAGAGGGATTTTGAGTTTCCAAAAAAACTACCACCACAAATTAAAATTGCTGGAACTAGAAGTACTAGTAGCCACTTTTAACCAAGAACAGCATGTTATCTTCGTAGTGCCATAGCACAGTATCTTTTGTTACTAATGGGGATGCTTAGGATGTCATTAGCTTCATCAGGGTGAAAATTATCTCTAATTAATTTCACATTCCATCCCCCAGACAGCTCAATGAGCTTGTCTACAGTTGCCTCAAGGTCTAGTTTTGGTAGGGAGAAAATTTTGAACGTTGAAGGCCTGGTAATCCACTTATCTTTGTAGATTTTAATGGACTTGCCATTCCCAACCCCCCATCTAATGCCTTTGTCCAGTAGGCCTTTACCCCACATTAAACTGTTTCAGACAAAAGATCCAGACCCCGTGCTCTCAGCATCCAGAAAACTGCCCTCCCTATAATAACACCCTTTAAGCACCTTAGCCGCAAGAGAATCCGGATTCTTGAGAATCCGGATTCTTGAGAATCCGGATTCTCAAGAATCCTCCAACACTATTTTGCAAGATTTGATCTATTAGCGAGCTCAATATCTCGGACCCAAGACCACCATTGAATTTTAGCTTACAAAGACTCTTCCAAGTACACCAATGGATCTTTCTCTGATTTTCTTTGCTGCCCCACCAAAACCTTACACTCATCCTATGAATTTCAGCAATATGACCTTTAGGGAGGCGAAATATACTTATAGCATAAGAGGGGACAGCCTGAACAACAGCTTTAATCAATATTTCTTTACCCTTAGTTGACAGCAACTTCTCTCCCCAACCCTTAATTTTCCCCTAAACTCTGTCAATAATATTAGAAAACAACTTTCTTTTGCTTCTTCTAGTGAAACATGGCAACCCAAGGTACTTTTCATGGCAATCAACTATCTGAACACCAATTAAATCGGCAAGACGTTTACCTTCAGCAGCTAAATAAGAGGGACTAGTGCACATAGCGGACTTACCGTAATTGATGACTTGACCCGAAGCTTTTGCATACTGATCAAAAATAGTCTTAATGGCTCTGTAGTTCTAGTCATTAGCTTTGGCGAAAATTAAGCTGTCGTCCGCAAAAAAAAAAGGTGTGATATAACTAGACCGCCTCTACTGTATTTGAACCCCGAAATATCACCACTATCCTAAGCCATATTTAATAGATTGGCCAGACCTTCAGCGCAAAAAAGAAATAAAAATTGTGATATGGGATCACCCTAACGAAGACCCCTAGAATAGAACTAGCAAGGTTTCGGTTCCGGTTCCGGTTCCAACCGTGGAACCGGACTGGAACCGAAATTGGAATCGGTTTTTCGGTTCTGGTTCTAAGGTTTAACAAACTGGCCGGTTCAAACCGTCCTGGAACCGACGGTTCCGATTCGGTTCAAACCGTCCTGGAACCGACGGTTCCGATTCGGTTCAAACTGGCCGGTTCTTTTTTTATTTTATTTTATTTTTACCGTTGAGGCCCAACGACATGTTGACGTCAACATGACGTTGGGCCTCAATGGCCACCTCTTTAATTTTTTTTTTCTTTTTGTTATCTATAAATACCCACGTCAGCATGCCATGGGGCCTCAACGGCCACTCCTTCATTTTTTCTCACACCAATTTCTTATTTTCCTCTCATTCTCTCAATTCTCTCTATTCTCAATTCTCTAAATCTTTAATTTTAAATTTCTAATTTTTATTTCAAGTTTCATTGTCTCAACACTCAACTCTCAAGTCTCCAACACTCTCAAACTCTCAAAGACTCCAAGTTTCCAAGGTTTTTATTATTTATTTAATTTTACAATTTTTTTTATTTGCAATTAATTTTATTTCCAATAAATTTTATTTGCAATTAATTTTATTTTCAAAATTCCAATATATTTTATTTCCAATATATTTTATTTGCAATTAATTTTATTTCCAATTAATTTTATTTACAATTTATCTTATTTCTAATTTATTTAATTTATGAATAACCAATTACCATTTAGTATTTACTAAATACTAAGTTTCCAATTTTATTTATTTGCAATTTATCTTATTTCTAGTTACTACTTAGTACTTACTATAATAGTACTTACTACTAATCTACTATTATAGTATTATAGTATTATAGATTTATAGTATTATTCTTCTTCTAAGTTCTAAGTTTTTAATTATCTATTTCAGTATTTCTCTCCTAAATTTATTCTGTCCAATCCAATGGCAAGTGGTGAAAATGGAAGGGGTCACGGCCGTGACGATCCTAGGCGTTCGATTTCGATTAAAAGTAAGGCTCAGATGGTCGATAATCTCGGTCATAACGACACCACCTATCACGATTATCTACAACGACGGGCCTATGCTAAAGGCCTAGGCCTAAACATTCCTACTCCCCCTTTAACAATTTCAGAACCCGATTATAATGCCACCCCTAATTTGACAAGCCAGTCAGAAAATATGCCTGATATTGATACACCTTCAGATTATGATTTTGATCCACCGGAAGCAGATAAGGACGAACCGGATCCGAAGCAGAGCAAATCTGATTTATTCGTCAAACATATGAAGAAAGTTAGACAAGAAGATGGAAGCTATGTAACGGCTTGCAATTATTGCAAAAAAGTATATAAGTGGTCCAAATCCGGAGGATATGACACTTATCGGAAGCATATTCAAACCAAACATCCAGAAGCAGAGACCAGATCGAGGTCACAAACACAAATTCCCAAGTACGCTACTCATAACCAACAATTATTTCGTTATACAGATGAACAAAATAGGGAAGAATTAGCTAGAATGGTAGCAGTAGAACACTTATCATTCGGTTTTGGTGAAAGGGTTGGTTTTATTAATTATTGTCGACGAGCATTAAACCCTACTGCATGCCGTGTTCCTAGATCCACTCTTGTATATACACTTGAAAAGATTTATGTAAAAGAAAAAAAAAGTTAGAAAGATTTTTTAAAAAATATAACGGTCGTGTTTCTGTATGTGCCGACATATGGACTGACCATTGGCGATCACATTTATACTTGGGTGTCACTTTCCATTTTATGGATGATGCATGGAATATCCAAAAAAGAATTCTTGCATTTAGAGTTTTTGATGATTCACACACTGCTCATAATATTGTTAGAATGCTTAGAATTATTTTTTCAGAGTATAAAATTGAAAAAAAAAATTTTATAATTGGTTTTGATAATGCTTCTAGCAATACTGCTGCTATTCCATCTTTAATTAATTTATGCAAACCATTTGTTGGTGGTGCATTTTTTCATCAAAGATGTGCATGTCATGTTTTAAATTTATGTGTTCAAAAAGGATTAGAAACTCTTGATCATTTTATTCTACCTATTAAACAAGCCCTTCGATTTTTATGGAAACATTCTTCTATAATGAATGTATGGGTAAAATATTATAAACAAAATGGTAGACGTGCCGTTAGATTTGCTTGTGATGTTCCAACACGTTGGAATTCTACTTATAAATTGCTTGCTCAAAGTTACAAGTATAGAGATTTATTAGTTTATTTTATTCAATTTCATGTTATTGACATTCAACTTTATAAATCTCATTGAAATGCTTGTTACAACGTTTTCAATTTGTTAAAAGTTTTTCTCTGGTGTTTATTATCCTACAATTTATTTATTTATTATTGAAAGTCTAAATATTGCTGGTGCATTTGCTTGTTGTGAATCCGACATAGAAATATGGGAATCTGTTAATGCAATGAAGGAAAAATGGTTACGTTATTATGATGAGTTACCAAATATTTATTTGATTACCACGATTTTTTAATCCACGTTGTAAATTAGAACATTTTTGTTATTATCTCAATGGTTATTATGGCCTCCAAGGTTTAAACATAGAATATAATGTTAATGCATGTTATGATAGAATTAAGAAATTATTGTATTCTTTATATGATGAATATCTTTTAGTTTATGGATCCTCACTCAACTTAGATGTTACACGAACACAAACTGCACAGCCCACATCATCATCCTTCGGATTTTTGAATTTAGGATATAGTCTATTATAAAAAAAAAAACCAAAGAGCCTAGATCTTCTTCTTCATTAAGCACTAACAAGTATTCTGAGCTTGAATATTATCTAAATGATTCTTATTTGTTTATAGAAGATACGCCAGAGAAACAATTTGATATATTAAAATATTGGAAAGAGTACGCAAAGTACTATCCAATCATGGATATCATAGCCAAAAATATTTTTTCAACACTAGTTTCTACAGTGGCAGTGGAACAAGAGTTCAGCGCCGGGGGGAATATCTTTGATGAAAGGTGTTCATGCTTGACTCCGAAAGCACTCCAGATACAAGTTTGTGTGAATGATTGGACAAAGTCTCAATATAGACAACAAGAAATCGAACATGAGATAACATACGATTTCTTCAAAGATGATGAACATGAAAGTGGAGAGACAAGTACAATGGGCCCGGAATAGAAGATGTGGATCACGTATTCACGTCATCACAAGCCCATATCATCAACAAACCTACAATAAAAGGTAAAAGAACTACGTGGCCTTTGATTCCTCTAAACCTCCCAAGAGAATACGTAGGCAACTTAATTGTAGTGAAAATTAAGTGCAAGGCTAATAACTTTACATTTTATTTTATTTTTATTTAATTTTGTAATTTATCATTTATTTATTTTATGTTATTTTCGAATTTTGGGTGACCTAATTCCCAAATATCCAATGAAATGTAATATGTAATTTGTAATTTGACATTTTGTTTATTTTATTTTAATTTCCTTTTGTAATTTATATTTTGTCATATGTTTATTTTGTAATTTGTAATTTATATATTTTATTTTATTTTATTATTTAAAATTACATTATTACAAGTTTACAACTTAGAAGTCTTTTTTTAAAATTTAAATAAATAAATAAATAAAAAAGGGTTCAGAACCGCCGGTTCCGTAAAACCAAAACCGGAACCGGAACCACTGGTTCGGAACCGAACCGGAACCTTGCCACCTCTACCCTAGAAGGTTTGATATTCCCACACACCTCTCCGTTAATGCAGATAGAATAGGAGACTAAAGAAACACATCCCATAACCAAATCAACCCATTTCATAGAGAACACAAGTCTACGCATCATTCCATCCAAGAAAGCCCACTCCACTCTGTCATAAGCCTTGGACATGTCCAGTTTGATAGCCATGGAGCCCCGCTTCCTTTTTCTCTGTTTTAGCATATGAAGACTCTCAAAGCCAACGATTGTGTTGTCTAAAATGAGTCGGCCTGGGATAAAAGCACACTGTGTAGCAGAGATAACATCACCCAACACATGCTTGAGCTTATTAGTCATAGCTTTCGCGATTGCTTTGTAAATGACATTACACAAATTGATGGGGCTGTAATTAGTAATAGCCACTGGATTCTGGATTTTTGGAATCAAAGCAATAATGGTTTTATTCATACCATCCACCGTTCCTCCGTTGTTCAACACACTCAAGCATGCATCAACCACGTTTGGGCCAATAGACTCCCAATATTTTTGAAAAAAGACTGCCGGCAAGCCATCACATCCGAGAGCTTTAGTTGGGTTCATATAAAAAATTTCCTTCTTAATCTCCTCCCTTGAAAACTTCATATCCAAAAGTCTAGAACTGGCCTGACTCAGTTTTGGAACAACCCCATCCAGAATTTTACTCAAGTCCAAAATCAAAGGGTTACTCGAGCAAAAGATATCAGTAAAATATTGTCCAGTAATTCATTCGATATCAGTTCTCGAGTCTTTCCACATGCCGTCATTATCCATCAGACCCTGAATTCTATTCCTATCCTTTCTTGTTGAAGCTTTGGAGTGGAAGAATTTAGTATTACGATCCCCACTCCTCAACCACTCAACTTTCGCTCTTCGTTTCCAATACTGCTCTTCCGTTTCCATTACCTTGTTAAGCTGACTTTCAAGGCCATTCACAGTTCTCCAGTCTAAGTGACCATTCCCAAAACAAGCAGCTTTTAGAGCATCCCTTCTCACTTTCAAATTCTGCTGTAACTCCTCTCTTTTCTGTAAATTCCAAGATTTCAAACCAAACATGGCAAATCCTGAGATTTCCAAGTAGCTTCAACAATGACTTGGCAGTCCTTATCATCCACCCAACAATCTTCAAAGAAAAACATCTTACCTCTGTTAAACATACTGCAATTCCGATTCAGCGCAGCGGAAGTAAAATCAACAATCAATGACTGATGATCCGACCCCCAAAATTCAAGAACTCTGACCACAAACCGAGGAAATTCCTCCAACCTCTGTTACACAGTGCTCTGTCTAGCCTCTCCATTATCGCCTCCGAGCCATCTCTCTTATTGCTCAATGTAAATCTTGAGCACACATATCCCCTATCTTCAAGATTGCAATCCTCCAATGTTTCCCTGAGATCAGACATATCTTTCCAACACTTACTAATGTCACCTGCTTTTTCAAAAACATTAAGAATTTCATTGAAGTCTCTCAAGCATAGCTAGGGAAGCCTAGACAAACCCGCAAGACGGCGTATGAGAGTCTACGATTGACATCTTTGAATCTTATCAGGGTTCTCATAGAACCCAGTTAGTCTCCAAGGACACCCTCAACAGTTGAGACATTGGCATCAATATGTCCCCGAGAATAATTAACCAAATTCACCGTAACACTTTCATTCCAGAATAAACATAGCCCACCAGACCTTCAAATACTATCAACCACAAGCTTGCAACAGAAACCCAATTTCACTCTCCATAATTCCATCTTTGCACTCGTATACTTTGTTTCAATTAAGAAAACAATTTCTGGCTTCACTTCCTGCACATGTGTTCGCATGATATTGAACATCCCAGAGCTACCTAGCCCATGGACGTTCCAAGCAAATATTTTCATCTTTCCCGGTGGGCCAGTGAAGACTGGCCGACCGATACTTCGTCTTTCTTTGTAGCAACTGAAACTCTTTCTAGAGTAACCAAACTGAAGTTTTCTGACTCCACCAACACCTGATCCTCATGACCTTCGCACAAGCCCAACGGCTTCTCATCATTCTGACAAACCAGTTCTTCGCCATGTTTATGAAAATCTGCATTTGTGTTCTTTGAATAGTTGCTTACCAGAACCCTAGAGGAAGAACTAAGATGAGACTCATCCTCAAACTTCTTGCTTTCAGAAGAAAAGAGCCTTTGAGCCCATGTCTCCCCACCATTTCTTTTTTTATCTGACTGGTTTGAGCATATTAGGGATTTCCTTTTCCCTAAATTCTCCCCCAATTCAGAAGTTGATCCACTTACCCGTTGCTTTTGAGTGACCCTTTTCCAATGACCTGATTTGTTATAATTAACATCTTCTTTTCTAGGGTGTGAAGCTGGATCAGGGCTAGCACCATTAGATGGGCTCAAATTCACATTTTTTTTACCCATTAAGTCATTAATGGGGCCAATCTCACTATCTTCCATTAGGCCTTTCATCATCCCTCCCTTAATTGGCTTAGAGTTATTAGAACAATCTAAGTTATCGCTATCCATCGCCCAATAACTCATTGGAACCAGTCACTGTTTTCTCGAGCCTTAGGGCAATCATAATTCCATTCCTTTCATCTAACCTAGGAGAATTAATGATTGATGCAATTAATGTTTCATTGCTCACCCCCATCCAACCTTTCCCCTTTCCAATGCTGCACTCTTCCATCGTTTCATCTCCTCCTTGACTGTTCAACGTTTTTCGATTTCCCATTCCGATGACCGGCCGATTCTCAGGCATATCCCTGTACATCTTTATTATTTATATACATTATATTATTATAAGGACTATTTTGAATTTTGTACTTTTGTATTATTACGATGAAAGAACAACTTAGTTTTCATTTAAACTTGTATGAGATATTATTTTGTATTTGAATTTAATGGATTGTGTATTTATACTTTTTTTTTAATATATAATTTTTATTGATACAAGGAAAATGAGAAAATGAGGAAATGAGGGAATAGGGGAACAGGGAAACGGGGGACACAGGAAAATGGGGAAATGAGGAAAAATGGAGAAAATAGGGAAATAGGGGTGGGGATTGGGGAACCTCCCCCCAAAACTACACCATCCTCATTTCCCCCAAATGGGGAAATATTGGGGAGGGGGGGGGGGGGGGGGTGGTTTGGCAAATGGGGATGGGGTGGGGGGACCTACATCCGCCCCTATTCCCCCATTGGCCATCCCTACTAATAATTGTTTTTCATATCATTAACTAATTAGATTGACAAATACAATGCATTAGCTATTGATCTTATCCAAACAAATCATATATATATATATACACATTAGACATGCGTGCTGGATGTGGTTTTATATAGAAACAAAATGCTAACCATTGATATTTTTGACACACTTCAAACGTTTATTTTCTGCTGCATTGAATTTTTTTTTTTTTTCTTGTTTTTGTTAATTATTTTGTTATAGGAATTAACATGATGAATTTTTTTTTTTATTTATTTTTATTTTTTATGATGCAGATTTATCTCAAGTTTTTGAAGAATTACATGTATGCAAGGAAGCATAACAACCATAGCAGTGGATCTGTGAACATGGAGATCATAATTTGGCAATGGTGTTAATTTACTCAGCTTTTTGTTTGTCTTAATATACATTAAATTTTAAAATATTTTAGTTATTTTGATATGAAATTATAAATGATAGGAGCGTATTTATTTTCAGTTTAATTTAATTTTAGATTTGAATTTGAATTTTTATTTTAATTAAATTTTAGACCATAGATATTAATCTCTATCCCATAATAAATCATTAGCATTTTATTTATTTATTTTGTAATTCATGTTATTGGAAAATGCCTTACATGTGTTAAGATTTAAACTATAATAATGTATTAAATACATTTTTTAACGGAACCCGTGCATTACACAGGTTGCACACTAGTACCATTGTAATTCTAAGAATAGATTTGCAAAGATGAATTTATTAAACATGGTTTAAGAAATGTATTGAACATTGTTAAATTCAATTATATGACATGGATACTGATTTTTAAATTGATTTATTTTTAATGAACTACGAGGGTTTTGATCCTTATTAAGTATAGGGTACGTAGGTGATAGCGCCATAAATGATTTCTGAAATTAATATGGGTGTAATGGTAATTTTACCCTTCCGCAAGAGCACGGGTGGTTTGACTTGTATATAGGCTCAAGCAAGGGGCCGTTCCCACATGGATGAATGTTCTCATTCAAATGCCAACTCTTATACTAGAAGGATTCACTAATCTTGATTAACATGCAAATAAATTAAACACAAGGTTGGTTAAGGCAAATGCTAACTAACTACAATTAACTACTCATGTTATCTCTACACAATTAAATACTCAATTACCAACTACAACTTGATGAATTACTTTGCTTCAATTAAATTATGGCTAACTAACACAAGTATTTAGGAATAAGATATGTGGTGAAATGTTAGGGGATTAATGCAACATGAGTAACACAAGCATTTAGTTAAAGGAGGTCGTCAATCCGCTAACAGAGCTTTTCGAACTCGTCTTGATAAGTTGTGACCGTGGTGGTTTGTTTGAGTCTTGTAAAAGCCTCAGAAAGATCTTTGTAATCAGTAGGACCAAAACGGTGAAGGACATCTTTGGTGAACTCATCCCAGAACAGCGTCCCTTTAAATTTATTGAGCTATTTGTGCTACTGTAAAGCCAGGCCTTCTAGATGAAAAGAAGCAAGTTGAACCTGATTTTGGGGTTCGATATTTTTAAATAAAAAAAACCGCTCGGCTTTGTAGATCCAACCATCGGGGTCATTCCACCAAATTTCGAGAAGGCTAATTTGAGTTGGGTCCGATTACGACAAATGATCGAAGAGTGTGTGTGGGGTAGTTTTTGGCTTTAAGATGACTCACCAGTTGAAAAAGGATTGATATCATGGTTGAGACCAGTTTGAGAGTTGTTAACAGGGTGGTATTGACCTTATCGAAGTTGGTGTTAAGTGTTCAAGACTTGATTTGTGATGGGCTAGTATTTCACTAACTTTGTTGCGAAATTCGATGTTGCTCTTGCCATGAGTATCCATAAGCAATGATATGTATCAGCAGAAAACAGAGGATAAGAGGCTGAGAAGGAAAGAAATAGAGAGGATAATTTGGTTGTAAAACTGCTTGCTTTATTTAATAAAGACATTGGCCATTTATAGACCTACAATTAGACTAGTTCAAAAACTCATTGTTGAAATAATAGAATCACGTAATGTAAAAATAATGGAAAAAGGTGAAGCTGATTCTAAGCATCAATCCACGTCTAATTAACTAAATTAATGGACCACTTCTTAGCAAACAAACTAACATGGACTCCGATTTGGTCTCTATGCCACATCTGCTGTTACACCACATCTGTTGTTGGCCAGGCTTGCATGGCTTATACTTTTGACCACATATCATATGATTGCTTTGTCTTTAAACTCCTTATTCAATGTAGTGATTGTAGGTTTATTTCATAATGTTACACAATTCAAAAAAGTAGTTAAAAGTCGACCCAAATGATGCGGTTAGTGTATATAATAATTATATATGTATAGTATTATGGCATAATTTGTTTGGGTCATATAATATTATTCTTATTCTTTTGAGTTATTCAATGAATCAAAAAAGTTTAAGACAATATTTGTAACAATTATCAAGATGATGTTGGTTCAATAGTAAAACCCCTCACACTCATATTATGAAGTTGTTGGTTCGAGTTTTTCCTTCTCTCAAACAAAAACCTTAGAACCCCGATTATTGTAATATTCCCACAAAAAAAAAAAAAAATTATTATGCCTGGGATAATTCTGTAATTTTCAATTATTGGATGGGTAAATTTGCTTAAAACCCTTTAAACTATATATAGAAAAAAAAAACCCCTTAAACTTTTTTTCTCTCTCTATAGTCTATGCCTTTCAAATTATATGTGACTGTGAGTTGAAGGAGAAAACTAATTCTTTCAAATAAAAAGGAAAAAAAAAAAAGAAAAAAAAGAAAACAAAAGAAAGAGCAAACTAATAATATAACACAAATGAGAAGGTACCAGTTAAATATCCTTGTATTTTCTTTTCTCCGCCAAATCCGTACGTAACAGAGAGAGCCACAAGCATCTCCTAAAAATGGCGAAAACGAAGGGTGTTCGATCAATGTCACCTCCACAAACGAAACGTCACGAACCCAATACCAACGAAGACCAACAAAGAAACAACCTAACTTCACTTCACCTGAAATTTTTCTGTTTTTGTTTTTCCTTTCAATCCTTGTCAAATTTTCGTCATCAACAATCGAATTTATCGCAATTCTGGTCACATTCGGTGAATGCAGATACTTATACGAGAAATTTCGTGATTTGCTTTTAATTTATGGGAATTTGGGATCAAAATCCTCCTTGGAAATGCTTGAATCGATGCAGGAGTTCAATGTTTATGTTTATTGATTGGATTCTGTCTGTATAGTCTCAGGCCAAGGAAGTTCTTGCAACCGGCCATTCCTTGAGATTTGAGAATCAGAATGGTATGTTAAATTTGTGTTTTCGCTCTCTTAACATGTTTCCTGCTGTTACTCAATTTTTACTTATAATGGAGTTACATATATGTATAGGTTATAGGTATAAGATCTGTAATGTTCATATCATTTCCAATTAATGTAACATATATAGTCATGTTATTATTAACAGAGATTATGAACCAGGAGTTTAATTAGGAAACTTGTAACTGTAGACGATGACATAACAAGGCCTCTGATTATGATTTACATTTGGTTGGCCAATTAGTTATGAAGAAGAAAGTGGATAACTAATGAATGCATTAAAAAGTGAGAGCTAAAGAGATATCTGTTATTTTTGGAAGCTTGAATTTAAAATTATAGATGTATCAATCTTAGTTATGGCACTATATTGCCTGTTGTACAAGTCTTTCATGAATAGAAAGTAACAATTGTGAACTAAACCTCAACAATGATGTCCAATGACAAGTGATGGCTGTGGACATTTGGGTTCTCAAGAACTTGAGTTGCTAGACATATCAACAATTTACAATTTGTTGATAGTATTAAAAGTATGAAATCTTTTAGGTGTGGGTACTAGCTAACTTAGCTAATAAGGTCATTTGTCATTGTACTACAGGTTTCGAGTTCAAGTCTCGATTGGGTAGTGTTTGGTTTATATTTAAATAACATAGAAAAAAAATTAAAATCTTGTAGGTTCTAAGATACTGAACTTATTTATTTATATTTCAAAGGGTGAAAGTTAATGAAGCAACTATTTATGCAAATAGCTTATTGTTAACTTTTGTGTTACTTTTATCTTTTGTAAGATAGTTGCATTTATTTCTAGTGATATATTAATTTTTTATTGATGCAGGAAACTCGCGAAAACATTGTTGTTGGTACTCACATTTGGGCTGCAGATCCAGAATTAGCTTTCATAGATGGAATTGTCGTCAATATTAAAGGAGAGGAAGCTGAGATTCAAACCAGTGAGAAGACGGTAAACACAATTCTTCCCATGCTAAATTATATTCGTTTCCATCTAATAAGACTCTCTTGTTATGGTTTTTTCTTATTGATTGCTTTTCAATCCAATATTTTCTTCTATATGTTATTTTGCTGGCTCCTAGTGGTGGAAAGATAGTAATACAATTCTTCCTCTAATAAATTTTGTTTCCATCTGTTGGGTTTCTCTTGTTGTGGTTTTTTAAAGATTAATGTCTCTCAAAACAAGATATATATTTTTTTGTTGGTCCTGGTTCGGAGTACTTTGGACAATTGAGTTCTTTATCCTCCTAAATTGAATTCCTATGTCATGATTCAGTTACTGAACAGAATATTGTCTGTTTTGGCTGACATCCACGGGGTCTCACGGTTTGGTTTTCAGAATGGTGTAGGCCCACCCAAAAGGCCTCTTATATTAGAAATCAAGCACTCATTATATAGCCCATTACCAATTCTTTAGCAATGTGAGATGTAATAATCACATCCACTTTGGGACCTAGCATCATCGCTGCCACACTGTTCCCATAATCTAGCGTCCTATTTGGCATGCTGTCCCGAACTTCTGGGGGGTTCTTTTGCTCATACCATATTTCTGGTTGAGTTCTGGCTTTGATAGCATATTGTCACTTTGTCAGGACCCAGTTACTGAGCAGAATACTTTCTACTTTGACCCACTAATTACTGGGTCTCATGGCTTTGTTTCTGGAATGGACTAGGTCCACCAAAATGCCCCTTGTTTTAGTAACTACGTGCTCATTGTTATACCCCATATTTGTTTCCCAAGCAAAGTGGGACTTAACATCCTAGATGATAGCAGTGGGATTCAAACTGGAGCCATGTTTGATGAGGCATTGAACATGTTGAAGATTGCAAAAGGGATGGAACACTTGTTATTACATTGCTGGCTGACGACTTAGTGTTTCACCATTAGGCTTTTGTTGGGTGATTCCCTGTTCTAGTTTAGCATCTTTGGCTAGTTGGCTGGGAGTTAGGAGGAGGGAGTACTGCTGTTCGAGTGCAGTCCCTGCACTTTTATTTGGAAAACCAATTTAGTAAAAGAAAATTGAGGGTAAACAGAAGATTACGAGACTAAAGTTCACGGCTGAATTCAAGACAGTTTCAAAAGACATTGTTTTCGTAACCATCTATTCAGACTTCACTTTTCTCTTTGTTAGTTTTCTTTTCCTTTTTATCCTTTTCTTTCCAGGATCTTTTATACGCTTTGGATTTTAGGATAGTTTTTCTGGACCTTCTTTTGTTTATTTCTTCTGTACTCTAGAGGTAGCACCGCTTTTCGGTGTTTTTCAATACACTTTCATTTGTTATAGAAAAATCTGTTTCTCAAATTTATGTCTATACTGATTTGTGAAATCTGATTTGTTGTTTTATGTTAATTATTTTTGCTTTTATGTTGACCAGGTTGTTGCAAATTTATCAAAAATATATCCAAAGGACGTAGAAACTCCTGCTGGAGGAGTTGATGACATGACTAAGCTATCATATTTGCATGAGCCTGCAGTCTTGCACAATTTAGCGACCAGATATGAAATTAATGAAATTTATGTGAGATTAACTTCCCCTTCATTTTTATATCACTAACTCAGTTAGTGTTTCCCCTTGTCAGCAGATGGTTAATTACGCAGCTATGAGTAGCTCTACTAATATTTTTAACATCATGTAGACCTACACTGGAAACATTCTGATTGCTGTCAATCCATTTCAAGGCCTCCCACATTTGTATGACACATACATGATGGAAAAATACAAGGGAGCACCATTTGGTGAGCTAAGCCCTCATGTGTTTGCAGTTGCTGACGTTGCATATAGGTGGTTGAGTACTCCTTTTGCATTCTTGTTAGTTATTCATTAAAAAATCATGCAATAGTTTGCTAAATTCATGAATTTTCATAGGGCAATGGTTAATGAGGGAAAAAGCAATTCTATACTGGTCAGTGGTGAAAGTGGATCCGGTAAGACAGAGACCACCAAAATGCTTATGCGTTACCTTGCATATTTAGGTGGCTATGCTGCTGCTGAAGGAAACTCGGTTGAACAGCAAGTTTTGGAAGTAAGCTGAACGATTTTTTCTTTTTCAAATTAGTTAATTTCTCAAAGTTTGTATGCTGTACTCTTAGGTCAGGGATCAAGTAGACACCCTGAGGTACAACATTTGAGATTTGAAACTTCTCACTTTCAGTCATGACTCATGAGTTCTCTGTACATCTAACTTTGATAGAGTTGTCATTGCAGAGACTAATTATATTCATTATGATGTTTCCTTGGAGTATGGGGACATGCTTTAGAAAACGCTATAGATGTGACCTTTTATCATATAAATTTATTTATTACAAAGTTAAGGAAGACTTTTATATTCATACATCAGTATTTTAACTTTAAGTAAATAAGAAAGGAAAAATATTTTATAATTACAACATCAATAACGCCATATTATTTGATATGCTGGAAGGTCTTCTTGTCAAGAATTATCTAAAGAGAAGATCATATCATGGGTATTGAAAAAAAAAATTGTGATAAAAATTTTAGATTGAAGAATTCTCAATTTTTGTCTTTAGAAATAACATCAATGTTGAGTCAACAAGAATCCAAATACTAAGGGTTGTGGCTAATAATTGTCAAATAATTGATGAATTTAATAAGAAAGGACTTGTTTTATCTAACAATTAATTAAAAATGAAGAAATTAACTTAATCAAAAACAGTTCTGGTCTTATGTGTTTTAGTTTGACATGGCATATAAACCTATATTGGTATTTTAGTAATGTGCTCAGGAACATCAAGTTGGGAGGTGCAGCTGAGTCACATGCCTAATGGATTTGCATTCTTTCTAAGAAATAGGCATTTACTAACAAGATTGAAAACATATCAATCTATTCTAAATAGATAGCAGATGCTTGTAAGACTTCTTCCTCGACTTACCAACATGGAATTTTAGTTTCCAGTTGTTTAAATCCCTTGACTCACTGCTTTTTTTTTTTTTGTTTTTTGTTTTTTGTTTTTTGTTTTTTTTTTTTAAATGGTAACGAAATAAAAACTAGATGGTTGACCCTCTTTTTTAACAAGTTAATTCACTTCGTTGCTCATAAATTGGACCTACTAATGTTGTTTACTAACTGGTGTAATGCAGTCAAATCCAGTTCTTGAAGCATTTGGCAATGCAAAAACGGTTAAAAATAACAATTCCAGGTGCGCATCACTGCTTCCTGCTTGTATTTTCATGTTTTTATGTATGCAATGCTTGGTAAAATCTTTCGTCATTTTTCTGACTAATTGTAATTTTGAGCTCTAAAGGCAAAATGCTACTTTAAATAAAGGTCTCACTTTTCATATCTAGTACTACCACATGTTTTAAACATTGCACTTACATGCTTACAAGCATTTAGTTCTGCTGTAGCATAATTATTAAAGAAAATGAGACTAGCAATAAATACTACACAGAATCGTTCCTCAGTTGTCTTATGAATCTTTTATTGATGATAAGGGAAAATGAATTGACTACATAAACTATCAATAAATACTACACAGAAATGGTAGTTTTCCCAAAATTCTATTGCAGTTTGTAACCCATTAACGCCTCTGAAATAAATTGATGCAGTCGTTTTGGGAAATTTGTTGAGATTCAATTTGATAAGCATGGAAGAATATCAGGTGCAGCAATCAGAACATATCTTTTAGAGAGATCTCGTGTTTGCCAAATTTCAGAAACTGAGCGCAACTATCACTGTTTTTACCTTCTCTGTGCTGCACCACCAGAGGTAGGTATTTTAGCTTGATATTTAACCCTGGTTACTGCATATTTCTTGATTTAGTTTCAGAAAATTTTAATCACATCATTTCAGCTAATATATATTAAATTGATCAGGAGATTGAGAAGTATAAACTGGGAAATCCCAAATCATTTCACTATCTTAACCAATCCAATTGCTATGAGTTGGTTGGTGTTAATGATGCCAATGAATATCTTGCAACTAGGAGAGCTATGGATATTGTTGGCATAAGCAAGACAGAACAGGTCTGGCCTTTATTCTGGATCTTAATATATGTTTAAAACAAATGCTAAACATCTTTATTCAGTCAACTTGGGTATAACCTCTCTCTGCAACCGCCCGCCCCCGCCCCCGCCCCCACCCCCCCCCCCACACACACACACACACACACACACACTCTTTCTCTCTCTCTCTCTCTCTCTCTCTCTCTCTCTCTCTCTCTCTCTCTCTCTCATTCTTCCTATGTCTCTCAGGATGCAATTTTTAGAGTTGTGGCTGCAATCCTCCATCTTGGTAATATTGATTTTGCTAAAGGGGAAGAAGATTCATCGGTTGTCAAAGATGATGAATCAAAATTCCATCTTAATATGACAGCAGAGCTTCTCATGTATGATTTGAACCCTGATATTTTCATGATTTAGTAGTTATTTTTCATGTTTTTTTTTGTGATATTGGTTGATCTCATCCTTACTTCAGGTGTGATCCTCAGGCATTGGAAGATGCATTGTGTAAACGTGTAATGATTGCTGCTGAAGAAATTATCAAAAGAAGTCTTGATCCCCTTGGTGCTACAGTTAGTCGGGATGGCCTCGCCAAGACATTATATTCTTGCTTGTTTGACTGGTAAATGCTAGCTTCTGGATCATTTTTTTTTTTTTCTGGTTTTGTAACTTTCTGGACACTAGTGTTCTTTCTTATTTCCTAAAGAGATTTGGTTAAAAATGTCATCACTTTTTTTAATTTATATTCAGGTTGGTTGATAAAATCAATGTCTCTATTGGGCAAGATCCTCATTCAAAAAGTCTGATAGGGGTCCTTGACATATATGGTTTTGAAAGCTTTAAAACTAACAGGTAATGCTTGTGTATTGTAATGAATTCTCTTTGTCTTTCTCTGTAGAAAAATTTCAGTTAAAAATGCCATGAAATAGTCGAAAAATCCATATATTGGAAATTTCAATTCCAGAAGACAAATTTGCTTGCTGCGAACTTCCTACAAAAAGAAAAATTCCTTGACATTTATGTCTTTCATGTGTCATGTCCTTATACTTATCATTACAGCTTTTGACTGTGATACTCTCCAAGCTTGCGGTCAGCAGCGATTCTCTACCTTGAACATTTTTCCATTACCATATCTGCCACATATCACTATATGGTATTACCATGTTATGGTTCATCGAGCATTCTACCATATTATGTTTAATTTCATATGTTTTGGTGGTGATGGATGTATCTTTTCAATCACAAAGCACAATCTTTGTATTAAAAGTATAGCAAGTAGCAATGAGAATCGGAGCAACAAGACCTTCATTCTTTTTCCTGTTTGTCTGGAAAGTGAAGCCCATTTGTGTTCAGTCGCTCTTTCACTAATTAAAGGAAAGTAGACAAGGAACCTACCTTCTAACAACAATTTTTCTATCTCAACCATAATTATATATTAGAAATAACAGTCCAACATTTCTTCTCTCAATAGAGCTCCCCCGCACTCAAAACTTCATTGTATCTCCAACATCCAAGTTTGGGGCAACCGAAAGTGGAGAAGGTGAAAGGACATTATACATCAAAGAATGTTTTGTTCCAAAATTTTCAATTTGTTCCAAGATTGAAGGTCTTTGAATTGAAAAAAAATCTTTTATGCATTTATCTTTTTGTGTATTTTAACTGAGAATAAATTTCAAAGGAACATGTTTACTGACTGCAGCCACATATCAGCTGCTTTTGTATTCTGACGTGAATTCAACTATATCACTCTGCAGTTTTGAACAGTTTTGTATTAACTTCACAAATGAGAAGCTACAACAGCATTTCAACCAGGTATGAGGTTAGTCATAATTGAAAACTTTAGGTTTAACTCAAGTTTTCTACCTATATAATCTGGCTTTGATGTCTTTCAGCATGTGTTCAAGATGGAGCAAAACGAATACAGAGAAGAAGAAATTGAATGGAGCTACATTGAATTTGTTGATAACCAAGACATATTGGATCTTATTGAAAAGGTTTTCTCGCCCTTTATCTTATCCTCTTTTACTTATTTGTGGATGCAATCTAAAGGTAAAGCGGGTTCCTACCTAAATGAATGCTACATGGATGGTGTTGGAGCCTAGTGCATCTTAAGTTAAAGTACCTCTAGTGGATGTTGATTTGCCATTAGTGTTAACCTTCTTAGTATACATTTGGAAAAGCTCCCCTATTGGTTAAAAGAGCTTATTTAATCCCAAAAGCCTTTTCTCAAGTTTTTTTTTTTTCGTGCTTGTCACTACGGTAGATCTTTGGACAATTAAAGAGGTGGTTTTACATTGTTAACACATAAAAGATAGGGAAAAGATAGATAGTGTTGTATATTATTGAGCCAAAGATACATCAATTTATTGTGCTAGATCTAGAAGACAAAAGAAAATAGAATCAATCACAATAATTGCTCAATAAATCACCTAGCCAATTGCATCAATCTATGGCTGATTGTCACCTTGATTGTAGCTGATCGACAACTATTAATAGTTGACTTTAACACTCCCCCTCAAGCTGGAGCATAGCTTGAAACAAAGATATAGAAAAACTTAAATGACAATAGAAACATAATAAATTAAAAATGGAAACATATAATCAATATTTCCAAGATTCTTAAACCTCCCCCTCAAGCTCAAGATGGGGAGATGAAGTAGAGTTTGCATAGTTCCGATGACATAATAGTGAGTCATTTCAAAAGGTTGACGAATTGACTTGAGAGGAGCCAACCAAATAACTTGACAGAGTGCCAATGAAACGGCTTGATAGATTACTGATGAAACAACTTGATAGAGTTGCCGAGAAAGCAGCTTAATAGAGTTGCCGGGCCGATGAAACGGCTTGAAATAGTTTTTATTTTTTTATTTTTAAAGAGAGACGAAACTAAAGAGACATTTTTGAAAAGGGCGATGGTCATATGGAACCCAAAACTAGACTAAGAAAGCCACCAAACATATAGTTCATGTGTTGCAAGTCATTGCCGGAGGAAAAAGAGGATTGCAAAAATCTTGGACCCTTTATAGGTGTGTATGTGCCGCTGTCTGCAACAGCCAACGGTAGCACATATGAGATATTTCTAGAGGTTGTGTTTATGAGAAAGATCAACGCTATGATACCATGTTAACACATAAAAGATAGGGAAAGAGAGAATAGTGTTGTATATTATTCGGCTAAAGATACATCATTTTATATTGCTAGGTCTAGAAGAGAAAAGGAAATAGAATTAATCACAATAATTGTTCAATCAATCACCTAGCCAATTAAATCAATCTATGACTGATTGACACCTTGATTGTAGCTGATTGACAACTAGATTAATAGTTGACATTAACATACATCATACCAGAGAAGCCTTAATTTTGAGTTTCTCCACAAAGCTCTTTTTATGGTTGTTTTTTTTTTTTTTTTTTTTTTTTAATTTATATTTTTAATTTATTTATTTTTTTACACTTTAAAATGTCTAAAATAACCCTATCATAATATTTATTGTTAACCCTAAAGAGATAGAGGAAGAAAGAATAGAGTTATATATCATTATTCAGCCAGGGGACATGAATTAATATTGCTAGGCCAAGAAGAAAAAATGAAGTAGATTCAATTACAAAATTCCTCGATCAATCACCTAACCAATTATATTAATCTATGGTTGATTGACACTTTTTTTTAAAACTAGATTGGTACTTTAACATTTATTTATTCCATGATACCTTTTAAAATATGTTATAAACACAGCGTCACTACTCTACGCATTCGTAACTTCATAGTTTTGAAGTTTCATTTGATCGATAAGTTTCACAATATCTAACATGCATTTCAATTTTTCCTTTTTCTTTAGTCGGTGTTTGTCATTTATCTATAAAAATTTTAAGATAATTTTTTTTTTCTTTATTTGATACTCTTTTGTATAGTATTGTGCTTTTTTAATTATAAAATATATTTTGTCAAATTTATTATATAATATTTTGAATTTTTTTTCATATGTCCTTTTTGGCAATCCCATCATTTAAAAGAGTTTTAAAAATTATAAACTGAATAATCTACTGGCTTAAAATAACTTTTTTAATTGACTTTTAAATAAAAAAAATAAAACTCTACTCATAGAAATTATACTTATAAAGATTTCTCCTAAAAGCTCTACTTAGAGAAGCCATACCAAATGAGCATAAGGGTTTAATGAGAAAACAACTTGGTTATTTAGTGGTCATTTATTTCATAAGACAATTCAAACAATTCAAACATTTAACATACATGTGTGTACACGCATTTGCAGAAAGTCAAAGTTTCAGGGCATAAATAAATTCTGCAACAAGAGTACAACTTTACATGCAGAATTCCCTGTATCCATTTTTACCAAAACCAAGTCTGGAGGAAGATTCTTGGTTTTCTCTTTTGTGGTGGGGTAAAAAGGGGGGTGGGGGTGGGTTGATTTGAAATGGCGCCAACTATACTTGTACTTGAAAATAAGGTTACCCTTCTAAATGAGTATTTACAATTCAAAGCCTGACTAGGAATATCATGTTCATTGTGGAGTTCCTTCAGACCTTTATGTGTTTGGTGCGTGGGAAGGGATAGTATTTGAGATTGGGATTGGCATAGGATTGGAGTGAATAGAATTTTGATTAAATAAATTTTAATATATTTATTTTAATTATATTTTGATATATTTATTTTAATTATATTTTGATAATAAAATAAAAATTAATTATTAATTTATAATAATCATTTTGGTTTTTAATGAAATGTTTTACATAATTTGATATCAATATTATATTCTAAAATATCTTAAAATAATTTAATTTGTTTTACATAAAATAAAATATTAAAATAATCTTTAATATGTCAAACAAAAATCTAATTCCATCCCCACCACAACACAGGATGTGAGGATTTTCAAATCCTACCGAAGTGGGATTTTTCTGGTGGCCAAGATTGGTAACCCAATCCTGGCTGAAGCAAACAAACTTGGGATGGGAAACAAATAGTTCCATCCCGCAATTGAATGTGAAGCAACAAACACATGTGGTGTTACTGGTCTGCTGAAGTAGAAAGAGAGGTTCCAATTGGCATGTGATGTTACTCTGTTTTGTGCTGCTTATCCTAGTGGGTAATACTGTCTAGTAGTCTCTGTTCTTTGATTTGATTCCCTGGACATGAATAATATTATGTCAGACAATGTCACTAGTCCATAGTTATCTAGACAATAGCTAATTAGCATGTCAGGACCCCCCTATCCTGAATTTATTTTATTGTGTGGCTGCTGTTTTAATTTCGACATTTTGACTGTTAGTAAATAGATCCGCTTTATTGGATTCCTTATCAGATTTTTAATTTATAATGTTTTGCAGAAACCAGGCGGGATCATTGCTTTACTTGATGAAGCATGGTATGAGAAAATTTCTATGCTTTTGCTGTAATATTGCACATTTGTGTCTCTGATGACATAAGTTCTCTTCCCCTCACCCACCCACAAACAAATGAAAAAAAAAAAGAAGTCCAATGTCAAAGGCGATATATATACTCTCATATAAGGTTATATTATATTTCTAATTAACCAGCTGATTTGACAAATAGTTTTTATTTACAGTATGTTTCCGAAGTCAACCCATGAAACTTTTTCACAAAAGCTTTATCAGACATTTAAGGATCACAAACGCTTTATAAAGCCAAAATTGGCTCGGTCCAATTTTACCATTGTTCATTATGCAGGAGAGGTCAGTTAGGTCCCTATATGTGCTGTATGATTATTTTGTAATGTGAGTGACCTTAATGTTATAGTAATATTATTCCATGTACTTCTTTTCAGGTTCAATATCAGTCTGATCAATTTTTAGACAAAAATAAAGACTATGTTGTTGCTGAACATCAGCATTTGTTGAGTGCTTCCAATTGTTCTTTTGTAGCAGGCCTTTTTCCTCCACTTAGTGAGGAGACAACCAAGTCCTCTAAGTTTTCATCTATTGGTTCTCGCTTTAAGGTATAACTTTTTGCTATCATTAGTTTTGAATCTGTGGTTTTTTTTTTTTTTTTCTTTCTTGAGCCTCACCATGCCCCCTTGGTGACTGCCTATACCACTACGAAAGGGTGAAACTTGATATTATGAAATAATTGCTGCAGCTACAACTACAACAGTTGATGGATACACTAAATTCTACTGAGCCTCACTACATTAGATGCGTGAAGCCGAACACTGTACTAAAACCTGCCATATTTGAGAATGTTAATGTCATGCAACAATTGCGTTCTGGTGTAAGTACTATTTGGCTCGCATTATACTATTGTATGCTTTTTTTTAATGCTTTTTTTGTTCTGATTGTTATCTATGTAGGGTGTTCTAGAGGCCATTAGAATCAAATGTGCTGGATTCCCTACACATAGGACCTTTATTGAGTTTCTAGGTCGATTTGGTATTCTTGCGCCCGAGGTTATGAGAGGAGAGTATGTATTACTTCATGTTTTAAACAAATTACTTAAATTTTTCTTGGTCGACTTCAAGTTTCTTCTGAGGGTTTGCTGGTCTTGCATGATGAAATTTTCATTATAAATTTGTTGCCCATGTAAGCAGCTATGAAGAGAAAGTTGCCTGCAAATGGATATTGGAAAAAATGGACCTTAGAGGGTATCAGGTAATAATGGAATTGATTTTCTATTTTCTATTTTTATTGTGTTTGTCTTTTTCTTTTTGTTTCTGGGCATTTTAAATTTCTTATCATCTATTGCCCTTGAGATTACTACCATACTATCTGTGGTTATTCAAGTGCCCAGACGTGCATATTGCATTACTGTATGTCAAGGGAACTTTTACCTAATGTTCTATATTGAGGTACCTACAAAACAATGATGACCACCACATTGTGATGTAGTACCCATGAATGGATGATGTTGATATTAACAATTATGGCTACCACGATTTGATGTACCACCCTGAATGAATGATTATAAACCACAAGGCCATAAACTGTTTTGCAGATTGGGAAAGAAAAGATTTTTCTAAGAGCTGCTCAGATGGCTGACTTAGATGCACAAAGGGCAAGAGTAATTGACGGATCAGCTAGGGTTATTCAATACAAAATTAAAAGTCACGTTACGCGAAAACGTTACACTCATATGCGGAAAGCTTCTGTTTGCATACAAACTTGGTGCAGAGGTGAGTTGATTGAAAATTTGATGTATGTTCTTCTGTAATATGCTACCTCTTGGACCCACAATGAATGTCTTTTTTGAAAGTTCATATTGGTGTTTGAACATGAATATTTTTTAAGAAAATTAAATTATTGGCAGTGACAATCCTCTTATTCATTTTTATTTTCAAAATGTGCCCTCCTTTTTGCATGTAAAATCTAGTGTTGTGTTATGTACTGTAGTAATTCAAATTGTAACAAGGGGTTTCTTGGGAAAAAGGGAAAAAAAATGTGCTCTTACTTTTGATAATGACAAACATTGTTCTACAGATGAAAATAGAAAGTAACATCTTTTGTGGGATCGGATGCATTTTATTGGGAAAGCCTTGGCATACAGAATTTCTCACTCTTAAGCTTATTGTTAAAAGAAGTTGATTAGAATTAGACCCTATTGTTTCATGTGTGCAGTTTTATATAGCCATAGTATTTTTAGGGCTCCAATCTGTTGGTGGTACCGGTTGAGCTTCTGTACGTCATTCCATATTAATCTTATAGATTTATTTTCTAGGAAAATTGGCTCACAAAAAGTACAAAAACATGAAGAGAGAAGCAGCTTCCATTAAAATCCAGAAGAATTTGAAAAGACTTTTAGCCAGAAAGGCGTATGCCAATATCCAGAACGCTGCAGTTGTCTTGCAGACAGCATTACGGGTCGTGGCTGCTCTTAATGAATTCAAAAGTAGACGCCGTTCCAGGGCTACTGTTATTATTCAGGTTATCATGCAGATAATTGTGAAATGCTTAAAGGATGCGATTTATTCTTCAAAATAATTGTTACTTAAAAGTAAATACTTGCAGGCCTGTTGGCGCTGTCATAGAGCTTGCTCCTACCATAAGAAGCTAAAGGTAGCATCAGTTTTTACCCAAAGCAGACGCAGAGGAATAATGACCCGGAGAGAGTTTAGAAAATTAAAGATGGTACGTAATAATTACTCCTTCCATTGAGTTTATCATAAGTGATTTATATTTCCATGATTTTATTGGGTTGGCTTCTGCATACCAGTTTGAAATATACCAACTATAGTTGCCTATGTTTTAAAATATAAAGTAGTATAAATAATTGATGTGTGCCCATATATAAGGATGCGAATGGGGCGGTGTTAGGAATCTCTAACCTCAACCCAGTCAAAAATATTTTCCCCCAACCTCCATCCATGAAGGCAGGGGTCAGGGTCAGGGAACTTCTGGGTAGGGGACCTCCTCCGCCCCCACCACCAAGTTCTTTTTTTTCTTATCTTACTCAATTTATGCTATTACACAATTTTTGTATGTTCAATAATTATTTTGTTATGGAAAAATGCCATGAATTCTTTCTAACACATACAAGATGTAACTCAAATGCCCATTAGAATCATGTATCTGACATTAATATGTAACATTATGAAGGGATAACCACCCCACCCCTGCCCTGCTTCAAGAACGGGTTTCCAAAACCACCCCAAACCCAAATGAATTTTGTACATTGAAAGTAAGATATATAAGGGCATATTAGAAATTTATTTATTTTTATCCATTTCATCTTTTCAGACTTTCCAAGTGTCATGAAATGAATGACGTATTTATGTTGTAATTAGAAGAAGATTGGAATGATTGTGCTAATATGTCATTTCCTATGAGTTCCTGAATTGATTTCTCTATCTTCATCTCCCTCAATGTGTATTTGCATTTTCCAGGTTTCAACAGAAAATGGCTATCTCCAAGAATCGAAAAATAAATCCCATAAACAACCAGAGGAAGTCACATTGTGTTTTGAATCAGAAAAGCAATCGGAAGTAAGATATATAGGAATATCAATAATAATTCTCTAAGCAATATGTATTATACATTATACTTTTTCAAACTTCTGCAAGGGTCAGAAATGAATGGCATAAATTATTTCTAATGTAATTTGACGAAAAATATGATAATTGTAACAATCTGTCATTTCTTACAAGTTCTCGAATTAACTTCTCTATATTCTGCTACCTGAGTCATGTAAATTAATGTGTATTTGCATGTTTTAGGTTTCAACAGAAATCGGTATTCTCCAAACAGCCGTAGATAAACCTGAAAAACAGTCGGAGGAACTCTCTGTGTATTTGCAGTCAGAAGAACAATTGAAAGTAAGATATGTATAAGAAATATGAAAAATAATTCTCTAAACAAGATGTGTTAAAACTCTTTACTCTTTTAGACTTTTCCAAATGTCAGGAATGGCATAAATTATTTTTGTACTGATTGGAAGAAGAATATAATAATTGTAAAGATGTGTTAATTCTTTTGAGTTCCTGAGTTAAATTCTCTATTTTTATCTACCTTTGTCTTCTAAATTAATGCGAACTTGCATGTTTTTTAGGTTTCAACAGAAAAAGATATTCTTCAAGAAGCTGAAGAGAAACCTCGAGAACAACCAGAAGAACTCACATTGTGTTTGCAGTCAGAAAAACAACCAAAAGTAATATATATAAGGGCATATCGAAATATTTTCTTACAAGAAGTGTTGTATTTTATACCAGTTTAGGGCCTTTTTCTGTCTTAAATAATGTTGAGCCATAACACATTAAAGAGTTTCAAACCTTTGCCTGACACAGTATTGATAAATTGGATTGTGATTATACAACCCTTACTTAGCACTTAGCAGTGTCTTGAAAGATGATAGTATCCATTTAGAGTTATTTCCGTGACAAAATTTATGCCCCTTTGTGCTTATGGTGTCTAACTGTTGTAGAGATCATGCTTGCAGACTGAGATAAATGAAGAAGGACAAGAAATAACTGAGTTGCAGCATTCCTTCCAAGCTGTGCTGTGCAAAGTGGATGAAAAAAATGCATTGCATGTTACAGAATCTGAGGCTGCACAAAAAGCAAATGAATCCCTTCCCGCTATTAACAACATCTCAATTCCTGTCCAAGAGACTGAAAAGATTGAGACCCTCAATGCAGAAGTGGAGACCTTGAAGGTAATTCCTGTATAACCTGTATATCTACAGTTGTCTATCACATTTTTCTTACTCTAGCTGCATAAATTATCCATCACTGAAATGTTAGGACACAAAGGAAAAAGATGAAGAACTTACCTAGAAATTTATGTTTCATATGGTACCTTTACTGAGTTCGCACCTGACTCTTCAAATTTTCTTTTAGAATTGGTAGTCATCATCTCCTCGTATTTATGTGTCTCGAATTACATGTTTCTTCTGTAAGCCATGTTCAAACTATAGCCATCTATATATTTTCTCTTAGAATCTTTGTGATAATTGTCATTTGAGTTTGAATTTCTTCTTGTTTCCTGGTCAAATATATATAATTTTAACAAATGTGAAGGCTTCTTGTTATATTATACAGGCCTTGTTGCTGATAGAAAAACAACGAGCTGATTATTCTGAAAGAAAATGCGCTGAAGCTTGGGAATTAAGTGAGAAAAGACTTGGGAAGTTAGAAGAAACTGAAAGAAGAGTTTATCAACTTCAAGACTCTTTGAACAGGTAGTATTAGAGCATAAAGATTTATTATTTTTAACCTTGGAGCTCCTTATTTTTGAACTTTTAATTTCGAAATGTTGAATATAGAATCCATTGCTTTGCATCCTTGACATATGGCCTTGTTTGTGATCCTGATATATGTACACTCTACTCTATAGACTTCTTATTGGCTTTCCTTTGTTTGGATATTTATGCTATGTTGATCAAAGCTCCTGGTCATACTTGTTTGGATCGCTGCCTTTATTGCTAGTTTCAGCATTTTAATCATGGACTCTTGAAGAGTTGATGTTATTTGACTAATACTAAATCTGATCTAGTGTGCTTCAGGCTGTTATATTGCATGTCAGAGCAATTTTCCCAGTTGAAAATGATCCTGCGTTCGTCAAACTCAACTTCAACTTCAGTACCCATTGTTAGAGAGGAGCAGATTGATACTTCTGATAACTCTGATGCTTCATCATCCGACTCTGATTTCACTTTTCCAGCTCCAGCTCCTACCACTAATAGCTTCTCTTCATTCAAACCCAATTCATTCCAGCTGATAGTTCAGGATCTTTCGGCCACAGAAATAGGTAAGTACACTTTCTGTATGTAAATGTACTACACGCTTAGATTCTTTTGAAACTAAGCACATGGTAGGTCAGCTTGTTAACAGCTTTGGCTTGACACATGTAATAATGCGCTGTTTTTATCTGAAACTCTCACTTTTAGGAAGAGATATTCCCTTACATAACAATAATTTGTAGGTAACATTTGTCATGCTTCAGAGTTAATTGTCAGTTTTGTTTGAGAGGATGTGCTAACGGTAACCCATCGTTACGTTATGCAGGATGTGAAAAGTGGGAGAATGATAGAGAAGGAGCATTTGATGACTACTTCTGATGGAATGGATTATTGTACTATCTGATCTTTCTAACTTAGATGTTAATATAGGTGAATGTGGATGTACTGGCATTTTAGAGTAGGCACCTTTTCTCAAATGATTTGTTACATAGACTTTACACACGATAGTAGATGGACAGTTTCTCTCAAAATGCTCTAGGTCAATTAGTCAGGTGCTTCTATCAAAGTATTCTATTTAGGCGGAAGGAAAGAGTAGATTAATATTGGCTGTTCGTTAACATACTGGGTTTTTTTTTTTCTTCCAAGCTAGGACTCAAAAGTGCAAAACTATAGTATGTTTAATTTCTTGCAAAGTTATAGAATGATATTATACACCACGTCTTTGTTTCTTTCATATGATTAATGAATTATGTAATGCATTGTCAAACTCAAGGGACATTCAGAGGTAATAAGGAAGACTGAGTTGATTGCAAAATAGTTTTCAAGATGCAAAAGTTTATGAGATAATGTGTTGTGTAACATTAGAAACAACCATGGATTGAATCACAAGTTCGGGTTTAATTGTCATCTCTAGTTTGGAGACACGTGTGCTTATATCAATATTTGAGTGTTATATATTTTAAAATATATATATCCTTGAATTGTCCATGTGAAAAAATTGGTTGAGGTAGATATATATGCCAACATAATCTAAAATTTGACCTTAAGCTTTATTTATTGTCATAGCAAAACTTAAACGAATTGGGAATTGAGTTCTTTTGAATGGAAATGAATGTTTTTCATTTTCAATTGGTAAGAATGGAATTCTGGGTAAAACATTCTTTTTCTATGATAATGACCGATTGCAATTTCTGCATCAATAACATTTTATTCAAGTTAGTCTATAGAGAATGATTAGCTATAGAAAATTTAATTCTAACTACAACCTGCAATACAATAATTTTTATTTGTAGTTGATGGAAAATGTGATAAATGCTCTTCATGGTCATGATTGTAACTTTGGTGTTACAAGGTTGGCAGGCAAGTGGTAAACATCCCATCTTTCATTGATTTCTCAATTATAAGTCCGTTCGAAGGTGGTTGTTGTTGTTGTGATGAATTTTGAAAAATAAAAATACTCATAAATGCACGAGTCTATTGTAGAATAACAAGTGTGAGTACGAGGTTGATCCCACGCAGACCGATGAAAAACTAATCGAATCTAAATTTAATCTAATTCTAACTACAGTGAACGAAAATGTGAAGTTTGAATTAATTCAAACTAAAAACTAAATAATCATGCAATTAATTAAGAATAAATTAAAGAATTAAACTTGCAAACTTTACTCAATGGAGGAAAAGTCTAATGTTCATAATCCATCGTTACCGACACTACAACGTTTTACTATTTGAATTATTAATTTCCAAAATTTCGAGTAGCAAATTAGAAATCAATCCAATGCTTTCTTAATGTATACGACCCGAGCATTTTTAGTGTCAAATATTTGAAAAACATATAATCAAGGTTCTTAAATTTAAACGTTAAAATACAAAGCCCGACTAATAAAATCAATCGTAACTACCCAAAATACTTGGTATTAAAGGTGAAATTAATATCAATAAATGAAAAACAAGAATTATAAACATTAAAACCAAATTGGGCCATTGTATTGTCAATAAGGTTTCATCCTACACATCAGAAAACAAATTAGAAACTCATGACAAAAGTAAGAACAAAGATTGAATTGGAACCCAGGATGATGATAAGATTAAGATGGCAATCGATGGTCTGAATCCGAGCCGACAAATCACCAAAGTCTGCTCCTTCTATTCGTTCTTCAAGTCGAACACGCACCAATTTGTTCCAATTCTTCACAGATGCTCACAAAAGCTATTCTCCCCTCTAATTTTCTTCCGGTCACACCCTTCCAAGAATTCTTTTTATTTTTGCTTTTATAATCTCTCCCAAGCAGTCACCGACTTGGTGCGATCTAACTTTACCTTTTCAATCTTGGCTCAAATTGCACACATGTACACACCTTTTCTCCTTGCTTTGATTTAACTTGATTGTGGGCTTTTGACTTGAACTTTAATTCTTGGCCTGGATTTGGATTTGAAAAATCTATTTTGATCCAAGTCAATTTAATCTTGTAAAATGCACCAATTAACTCCACTTCCAAATTTGATTGCTTTTTGTTCCTGTTATACCAAAATGAATATAATTAAAATAAAATTAATATAAAATCGAACTAATAAATCTATTTTTAGGGGTAATAAATATGTATAAAATATGCTTATCAGTCGTGAAGAGAAGGAACCAGACTTGATTTTCTAGTATTGTCCTGAAAAGTTTTAGATTTTGTTATTAGCAAACTAGTAAAAAAAATCAACTCTCAAGACTTGATTTTTCTTTGTTTCTTTTAATCGATCTTAACATAGTATTAAGATTTTTACTTTGCATTTGATCGTGTATTTTGTTAGGGATCGTTTGTTTTTTCCACTTAAAACTTAATGGGTCTGAATCATAATTATTAAGTTGTTTTTTTTTTTTTTTTAAGTGGTCAAACAACTTAAAAATACCAAAAAACAACTTAAAATAAAAAGTAAAAAAGCATAACTTTTCACTTAATTGCAGATCATTAAATTGCATTAAATGCAATTCAAAATCTTTTTTTCCAATACTATCCCCCATATATAACATATTTCCAATTTCATCATAATTATATATGGTATATAAATCTTTATTTTAATATACTGCCCTTTTTAAGGGTTGAATTGCAAATCTACCCTAAAACCCAAATAAATTGCAAAATTCCCTTAAGATTCCCAAAATACCCTCACTCATAACTTCACCCCATTTATTAACCTTATACATTACATTTACCAACCATCAATTAACAAATTACGAACAAACTAAAGCATGAAAAAAAAAAAAGGTATTACAATTGGGTTTTTTTTTTTTTGTTTAAATTCGAAAGATGTATTAAAATTATGAATGACAAAAAAAAAAAAAAAAACATCAGGTCAGGATGACCCAAAGATGTATTAAAATTATGAAGAAAAAAAAAATGTCGGGGCAGGGTGACTCGACGTCGAGTCACCCTAACCCAATGTTTTCTCCATGGTTTATGAACTAATGAAAAATCCATTGGATCAGGATGACTTGACATCGGGTCACCCCAACCCCTTGTTAAGGGACCCTAACCCGATGGATTTTTACATAGTTATTTAACTATGTAAAAATCCATCGAGTCACCTTAACTCGATAAAAAAAATCATCGGGTCAGTCTAACTCGATACTTTTTTTCGGCGGGTCACACCAACTCGTTGGATTTTTTCATGGTTTTTAACTACGCATATAAAAATGTCATGTTCCAAATCAAGTTGCATATAAATATGACGTGTACACATACTTTTTTGTATTTTTGAAAATTTACCCATCAAGTTGCATAAATTATAATCTATGTCAATGCAAATATAGTAGACTAAATCAAGTTTGTAGCCTATTACTTCATGTTGAATCACATCAACACAAAAGTGAAGAAGAGTGCCCCTTCCACTATCAAGTTGTTTGTCATACACACACTTAGTAATTAAGCTCTGATATGCAACCAAGTTGCCCTGGAACCTGCAAGGCAATTCTGGAAAATATTAGCCTCCATATATTTATATCTATAGCAATAGACTATGCACATAAGTCTCAAGTAAAGACAATTAGCAAGAAAAGTACATAGTTACAATAAGTACTGTAGAGACTTAACTATATTGAAAGTTTTTTTTGTGTGATCTATTTTAGACAAGATTAAGGGTCCTGGTAGCTTTCTTTTTGTTTATTGGGACTTACCCACTTATTAGTTCTGACATTGAAGCACATGAAATATACATGCCACATGAAAAACACACCCTACAAACATAATATATCTTATTAAATGTCTTTATATGGAAAAACTTCTTTAAAGTAAAAATAAAACAGTACATACCTGCCATAGCACTTGGAGAATGGAGACTAACATGGTATTAATAGCCAAATTTCCAACCAGATTGATCCACAACAAACAAAAAAGATTAATTGCAGGGTTCTGATGGCTTATCCTACATCAATCAAGTGCCAAAATGTACAAGCAACTAACAAGTTGTTGGCAAAGCATGGAGTACTATGACCTACCTCTAACCAATTTCGTCCAAAATTGAGACTTTCTGACAACTGGAAAAAAAAGGACAAAATACACAGATGAACAACATAACATGGATTGCATTCTTAAAAACATGACTAAAATTGAGTGAGTTAACAGGATCACCAAGCTTAGGCTTGTTGATCCCATTTCAAATGCTTTAATTTCAAATGCTTTTAACCATAGAGTAAAATTCAATTTTTTCCTAGAATCTTTATCATGTTTGAACTGGGAGTTTCATGTGTTACCAAACCAGGATCCCTTGATTGGATACTAACATCAAGAGCATTCATAATAGTGTAAGAAACAATTGAATAATACAGCTTACAATAACAAAATCAATCAATATTTCCTTGTATTCAAACAAATTAAATATGTGCAAGCATTAATGACAGTTAAAAGAACACAACCTAATCAAATCAATTATCATCATGACAACCTTGATGTTAAACAAACCATCCATCAACCTTGAAATGTGTTACAATAACTATTTATTAATCATTTATCATTTAGATTTCCTATATCTAGATTATTGTTGTTTGGGTCTGTTTGGTTCCCTAGAACTAAGTTCAATGTATTTCTTTAATTAGAGGGATTTGGTTCAATGTTCCTCTAGCCTATATGTACATTTGTGGCTGTTTGGTTTGGCATCAGATAATTCATATTGAGAATATTATAAAGAAAAACTCCATTTCCTTTGTTTCTTCTTCTAGGGCCATAGATTTGGTATCAGAGTACGATTCAGGCATCAACTATGGTGAAAGGGACTATAGCACAAGAGCAAACACGATTAGAAGAATTTATAAAGCAATTGAGAGAGACAACAAAAAAACAAGAAGCCTTTTTGTCAGATTTACCAAAGATAGTGGCAACCATAAGCTTGAAACTTGACCAGTTGTCGGCGAGAAGCAGAGATTTTAGCAACGGCAGCAGCGGCACTAATGGATGGGAATTGAACAATTCTTCGAATGGAAGGAGCTTGATTCAAACTCAGTTCTCTAAAGTAAATTTTCCCAAGTTTGAAGGAGAAAATCCCAACGGTTGGATATGCAAGTGTAATTGTTTTTTTTTCTTTCCATTAATGAGATTAGAGGATAAGATAAGATAGGAATAGTTGCTATTCATTTGGAGGGTCGGGCTCTTAATTGGTTCCAAGGTTATGAGACAGCTAATAGAGATATCAACATGATGAATTTCTCTACAGATGTGGTATCTCGATTCGGTCCCAATGTCTATGATAGTCCAATAGGGGAATTATCCAAGTTGAAACAAGTCTTTACTATGAAGGTTTATCAGGAGAAGTTTGAAGTATTGATAGCTAGAACGAATGGACTACCGGAGGAATTTTTTGTTCAGTCTCTTAAAAGATGCAATAAAAAACCTGGTCAAGATGTTTAAGCCAAGTACTTTAACTTAGGTTGTTGGGCTAGCTTTATTACAAGAAGGCATGATGAAGGCTATTATTAAGGAGGCCAAGGGTTCTAATAGAATTGGCATGAGTACAATCAATTCAATATCAGCCAAATATTCTATCAATGGTAGTATATCACCTATCAAGCGGATTTCTATGGTAGAAATGCAAGAGAGGCGAGACAAAAAGCTATGTTATTATTATGATGAGAAGTACGAGTCTGTCCACAAATGTAAAAAGAAGCAAATTTATCTATTAGAAGGATAAGAGAGTGAAGAGGAGGTTTCAGATGAATTTGAAAAGATTATTGATAAAGGAAATTTTGTTGTTTCTATTCTAGCAATAACGAGATCTGCCTATCATCGAACCATGAGGGTCTATGGGAATATCAAGAAAAAAACCATCATTATACTCATTGACTCGGGGAGTACCCACAACTTCCTTGATTCTAACGTTACAAAAAGAGCTGGATACCCGATACAAAATGTTAGTCCTATGAAGGTAGCAATTGAGGATAGAACCAAACTTACTAGTAATGCCATTTGTAGCAACTTAAGTGGAATAAGCAAGGGAAGGAGTTCCAAGCTGATTTGAGACTTTTGCCGTTAGAAGGATGTGATATGGTCTTGAAAATTCACTGGCTAGTAGAATTAAAGCCTATATTATGGGATTTCAAAAATCTAATAATGGAATTTACCATTAATGGAAGGAAGTTTGTGTTAAGAGGCGCTACTATAGCCCCAATTAAGATGGTTTTTTCAAGCCATATTCGAAGAGATTTGAAGCATTTGTCTCAGCCATCCGCTGCTTATATTTTTTCGATACGAATAGAAGAAGGAAAGCTAGAAGAAGAAAAGAAAGAGTCGGAAGAACTAATTCAACTACTACAACAAAACTCAGATGTTTTTGCTGAACCAAAGACGTTACCTCTACAAAGGGAATATGACCACAAAATACCTCTTGAATCAAGATCTTCTCACCCAATAATCGACCTTACAGGTATCCTCATATGCAAAAAGGTCAGATCGAAAAGCTGGTGCAAGAAATGCTTGAAGCTGGAACTATTCAGAGAAGTGTGAGTCCCTACTCTTCTCAAGTATTATTGGTAAAAAAAAATAGGATGGTTTGTGGAAAATGTGTATTGACTATAGATCTCTCAACAAGATTACCATCAAAGATAAGTTCCCAGTCCCTGTTATTGATGAATTATTAGACGAATTGCATGGAGCAAATTTTTTTTTCTAAAGACCTTTGATCGGGTTTTCACCAAACCAGAGTCCACACCTCAGATCTTCACAAAACTGATTTTAGGACTCATGAAGGGCATTACGAGTTTCTAGTCATACCCTTTGGGTTAACTAATGCTCCATCTACTTTCTAAGGATTGATGAATTCCATATTTAAGCCATTTATGAGGAAGTTTGTTTTGGTATTTTTTGATGATATTCTGATCTACAGTTGTAGTTTGAAGGAACATTTAGAGCACTTACAAATGGTGTTTAAAGTGCTATCTCATCATCAACTATATGTCAAAAAGTCCAAGTGTGCATTTGGCAAGAAAAAATAGAATATTTTGGGCATATTATTTCAGAAGAGGGAGTAGCTACTGACCTGATAAAGATTGAGGCCATACTCCATTGGTGAAGACCTAATTCACTCAAATCCTTAAGGGGATTCTTGGGATTGATAGGGTACTACCGAAGATTTATCAAAGATTATGGTAAGATTAGTCAACCACTCATTTCTTTATTGAAGAAGGACAATTTCTTGTGGTCACAATCAACTGAAGACTCCTTTGAGCAACTTAAGCAAATTATGTGTAATGCACTAGTGTTGGCATTGCCTAATTTCTAAAAAAAAATTGTGATTGAGTGTGATGCTTCTGGAGTTGGTGTTGGTGTTATGCTTTTACAAGAGGACAAACCTATATCGTAAATAAGCAAGGCTTTGGCACCTAAAAATTTAGGTCTTTTAGCATATGAGAAGTAGTTATTGGCAGCTGTGATAGCTGTTTAAAAATGGAGACCATATCTAGTAGGAAGACACTTCAAAATAATCACTGACCACTTTAGCTTAAAAGATTTTTTAGATCAGCGAATTTCAACTCCAATGCAACAAAAATGGTCACTAAATTGGCTAGTTATGACTATGAGATCATCTACTGCAATGGTAAGGAGAATAAGGCTGTTGACGCCTTGTATAGATTGCAAGAAGAAAAGCAAGAACTTGTCATTATGGCTCTATCTTATCCTATAGCAGATTGGCTGGTTGCTCTTCATGACGAATGGAAGAAGGATGAGAAGATTCAACAATTAACCTAGGAGTTGATAATTGATCCGACTTCTCATTCCAAATTTTCATGGGCGAATAATCAATTGAGGTATAAAGAGAGGCTATGGCTAAAGGAAAACTATGTTCTCAAACTGAAAATATTACAAGAAGCTCATAGTGGGGTGGATGGTGGTCACTTTGGAACAAAGAAAATGTTAGAAATGATAAATAGAGCTTTTTATTGGAAGAGGATGAGGAAAGAAGTTTATAGGTTTGTGGCTGAATGTGACACATGTCAAAGGAATAAATCTGAAACAGTTGCTTATTCTGGCTTTTTGCAGCCATTTCCTGTACCTGCACTGATATAGTCTGATATATCCATGGAATTTATAGAGGGTCTTCCAAAGTCATTTGGAAAAAAAGGTCATTTTGGTGGTTATGGATAGGTTAAGTAAGTATGCTCACTTCTTAGCCTTGTCAAATCCTTATACAGCCAAAGTTGTTGCACAATTGTTTATGGATAACATCTATAAATTACATGGTTTGCTGCAAACCATTGTAAGTGACATGGATCGTATTTTCATAAGTCAATTCTGGAAGCATCTTTTCACTTTCTAAGGAACTCAATTGTTGATGAGTACTGCATATCATCCCCAAACCGATGGTCAAAAAAAAAAATTACTAACAAGGGTTTGGAGCAATATTTGACGTGCATGACCAAAGACAAACCCAAGGAGTGGAGCAAGTGGTTATCGTTAGCTGAATGGTGATATAACACCTCATTCCATTTCTCTTCGAAGATGACACCATCTGAGGCAGTTTATGGTTGAAAACCTCCTACTTATACTTCATACATTCTCGGGGAATCCTTAGTGGCAGCAGTAGATTAAGCTTTGAAGGACAGAGATTCAGTGATACGTCTCCTTAGAGAAAACTTGCAACAAGCTCAAAACAAAATGAAGAAGATGGCAAATAAGTATAGGTCAGAACGGACTTTTGAGTAGGTAATTAGGTATACCTTCGTCTATAGCCCTTCAAGCAAACCTCATTAGCTCTAAGAACTGATCGAAAACTGGCTCCTCGTTTTTATAGCCCCTATAAAATACTGCAAAAAATTGGACAAGTTGCTTACAGATTGGATTTGCCTTCAACATCTAAGATCCATCCTTTTTTCATGTTTCGTGCTTGAAAAAGAAGTTAGGAGTTGCCAATGTTCAACAAACAGAGCTTCCAACAATCCAAGAAGATGGGAGAATGTAGGTAACACCACTAGCAATTTTAGATAGGCGCATGATAAAGCAAAACAACAGAGTTGTTGCTCAATGGCCTATACACCGGTGTAATTCCTTTCCTAAAGATGCTACCTGGGAAGATGCCTTCAAAATTGAGCAAAAGTTTCTAGAATTTCAACATTGAGAACAAAGCCTGTTTCAAAGGAAGGGGTAATGTTACAATAACTATTTATTAGTCATTTATTATTTAGATTTCCTATATCTAGATTATTGTTGTTTGGGTTTGTTTAGGTTCCCTAGAACTAAGTTCAATGTATTTCTTTAATTAGAGGGATTGAGTTCAATGTTCCTCTAGTCTATATGTATGTTTGCAGCTGTTTGGTTTGGCATCAGATAATTTATATTGATAATATCATAAAGAAAAACTTCATTTCTATTGTTTCTTCTTCTGGGGCCATTAGAAAATGGCTGTAAATCAGAAAAATATTCATTTTTTAACACATCCATCTCTACTACAATCACAAATTTTAAATTCAGTATTCATAATTACTAATTAATACATCCAAGACATACATATTTTGCATAATAAAATGTGTGAATTGTGATCACTTAATGCAAATCAAAAGGAGAAAAAAAAATCATAAATTAGGATTACCCTATGTCCTGTGTGATCCCAAGTTGACGACATCACTGTGATGGATATTGACCACGACGTTGATGTCGTGATGAAAAAATTACGGTTGGGCTGGAATGGACGTCTACGAAGGTGGCTGGTGTCGGTGATGGAAGATGGGTTTGATTGGGATGGGTGGGTAGAGGATTTGGGAATTTAAGGCAAATAGAGTGAATTTATGACAAAAGGGTTAGAAGGTCATTTCATGGTAATTTTGCAATTTATTTGGGTTTTAGGGTAGATTTGCAATTCAATCCCTAAAATAGGGTAGTTTTGCTAAAAACCCCTTATTTTAAATAGTTTTAAAAATAAAAGAACCCTAATTACTTCTCATATTGGTGTTTAATATCAATACTTTATTATGATATTAGGGTGTTGTATTTATATATTATTTTTTTAGAGCGTTTTGTGTGAGTTTTCCTAGTGCCCCATTTATTTCCCCTTTATTTTCTTAGTAAAAATAAAGTTTATTTGTAATCAAAGAAGAAGATCATGATCATAAGTGTTCATATATAGTTATTACTTTTGGATTTTTTTTATTCCATATTATATGTATAATTGTTTAACATAGGTAAATGTAAAATTACTTATTTTCAGACAATTTTACTATTAAAAAATAAACGTGTTGACAATACATTCAGATGTGAGGAAAAAAAATAAAAATAAACATGTCATTCAAGTTCAAATTTCAGTCTCTATTCAGTCTTTAGAAAAATTCAGAATTGTTCAGTCTCTAGACAAAAAAACTAATGACCTCTTAGTGTCCAATATTCATGGTCTAAATTTTAATTGGATTTGTTTTTCAATGGTATATTTAGGTTATGATTGTTGGGGATTTGAACCGATGAATGTGGAAACGTCATGCCTAATATTCGCCCATAACTCATAGCAATTAACGGCTATAGCAGAAAAATAAGATGAGAGAGAATAAACAATCACACAACACAAGATGTACGTGGAAGACCCTAAATCAGAGAAAAAACCGTGGGCCGTCAGGACGACAGAGAAAGTTTCTTTATATGATAAATTGTTACAACCATATACTTCAGGATTCTCTCTCACACCTTAACCCTAAACCATAGAGCCTCACCAAGTCCTCAAGCTCACAACCGAGTTTTACATCATGACTCTCAGCTCACAACGCTTACCTGATCTTCACCAAGAACCCCCTAATATCCCCTAAGTCTCCCTTGAATATTACCCACGAATCTCTAACTTGATCCACTGATATTCCCCAGATCCCCTAGGGATAGTCCTTGGGTCTCCCCCGGATCTCACCCACTCTCTCTAATGTTACATGATGTTCTTTTTGCTCCATACAAAATAACCTAATTACAAGGTCTATTTATACTAGTTACAGGGAGTTTAAGATAAAAGGAAATCTTACTCATAAACGTACAAGACTTACTTGTTTTATATAAATACTATTTCCTTTTTATGACAAGTCTTGTTGTAAACAGTATTCCCTTTCCTTCAAGTACAAGAACTTCCCAGAAGAACACTTTCCTCTTTCGCCGAAGATTTCCTATTCGACGCATGCTTATGATTGACTAAGGTTCGAGTCATATGTTGGCCAGCCGCACCCTACACCGTTACAATCACTGAAAATTAAATCGCTCAAAAAACTGCAATCCTTACGCTGAAACGATCCTGACTGCTGTCAAAGCCACAACGCTTTCCATAGCGCTAACTTCTGGAACAAGGACCACTGTCATCGCTGCTGTGAAAACCACATAGCGTAAAACACAACGCCATACCGCTGTGGGAACCGTTGTCAAAGTCACAACACAACCCACAATGGTTTGCTTCATTCTTCCGTTCTTCTGGTCTTCAAAACCTCCCTCAAACACCATATCCAACTTCCAAACATATCCCACGTTTCCAGGAAGTTCCACATCGAGTCTCGTTTGGTTAACATTGAGATCATTTAAGAATACGAACCAAAACCTAACAATGATGAAACACTTACATGGACAAGAGAGAAAAAAAAAATTATGTTCTAGATGAGAATCCAATATTAGTACTTGTTTGGTTGGATTTTCTACTATCTCAAAAGCTCTACATTATTATGTTTGTTCTCATTTAGACGTGATTGCCATAATAATAGTAATAAACTAACTGCAAAAGTGTTTCCTTTTTTTTTTTGCTGCTATAATCGTCTTTGTTTTGACTTTTATGTAATTTGCAATAATTAGTTGTTTAGTTTGCCAAAAACTTGGACGCATTCCAGGCTATATATTTTGCTTTGTTTGTTTCAAACTTGCTGGAATTATTATTAAGGTTAGATATTTTTGCAATAGTGTTATCTTCCAATAATTATCTCACAATTAAAAATTATTTTTAGTTGCTTTTTTAATAATCAATTGTTGAACTCTGAATATGGTTATTGCGTTATGATGTATTCATCGGTTGTCATCAAATAAGTTAAATGTAAATTAATTATATAATTGAAAGGTGCATTGAAGTTGTGTAACATAGTTTTTTATTTATGTTTAATTCACTATTTATTTGTTTTATAATTCACTATTGACTCATAGATTATCAAGTAGACTAGTTTCATATTTCTTGATACTTTTTATGTCTCTAAACACTTCTAAAATACGTACTATACTTTCTATACTTTTTTTTAAGAGGGGAAATTCCTTCAGTTATAGCTAATTTATGAGAGTTCAGGGAGTTTAATAGTGAAAAAAAAAAGTATAGGGGGTTCGGTGTAAATTCGGCCATAGTTTAAGGGGTATCAGTGCTAATTAGCCTAATTTTTTATTTGTTTTTTTTAAGGTAATTAGATTTGTTTTGGTGTTCTTTGTGACTTTGATAAGGTACTGAAGTGTTGGATGGTTTTAAAATGGATATGATTTTGGGTTGAATTTAGGAGCTAGGGTCTAAAATCCACTGTTTGTATTCGTTTTAGTGTTTTACAATGGAGGATCCATTTGAAAATCAATGAAACAGGCACCTTCTCCCTTTGATATCACTTCAGTGGAGGAGTCCATGGCTTTCACTTTTTTTTTTTTTTACTTCATTTATTATATTGATTCAATTTTTGTAATTTTTATTCTTTATTTACTAATTTTCCTTTGTTTATTTTTATTAGTTTTTCCTATAATTCTTATTATACTGATTCCATTTTTGTAAATTTTATTCTTTTTTATTAATTTTCCTTTGTCTATTTAATTAGTTTTGCTATAATTCTTATTATATTGATTCAATTTTTGTAATTTTTATTCTTTTTTACTAATTTTCCTTTGCTTATTTTATTAGTTTTGCTATAATTCTTTTGATTTTCTTATTAATTTTTTTTTAATCATTTTCATTTTCATTTGAAGTTATATTTTTTATTTTGTTTAATATTTATTCATTTTAAGTTGATTGTTTTTGTTTTGTTTATTCAAGGGTATTCATGTTATTTTGCGTAGTCAAACTTAATCAATTTAACATGACCAGAAAAACCCGTTATAATTAGGGTAATGTAATTTCCCCATTAAATAATTTAAACGATCAGTTTTATTATTATTATTATTATTTTTTTGAAGTATAACCATTACCGGAATTGGTGAGGTTAGACTCTATAAACTCAGTCCAGAATACTACTCCCACTATTAAAGAGAGGATACAAATGGCATATAACTACCCTCACAAATGGAGAGAGATGCTCCTAGAACACAAATGGTATATATCTACCCTCACAAATAGAGGGGGAGAGCTCCTCACACTTGGGATTGTATGGCAAAAGTGGGACTAAGAATACATATAAAAATATATATGTACTCACTTGACTTTGAACAGTAATAGTGGAGGCTCTTAAAGAGCGTCCAGCCATATTGACAAGAGGCCAAATGTGTAATTTAAACTATCAATTAATTATTATAAATCTTGGTATAACGCTCCCATTCTTATCCAGTGTCCCAAAGAAAAGGAAAACATTGGTGAGGTGACATCACGGGTAGGCCCCACATCCATAAGAGGGTCCATAATAGAAGTTAAGATGTTGCGTTGCTTTTTATAAAAGGAGCAAATTGTATTAAAAGGTTTGCTTTTTTATTTCCAAAAACAATTTTATTGGTAATTGACACTGATCTTCTATATTGTTAATCAAACTTAACTATCGACCAAATTGACTATTTAAAATACCAAAATATCCATGAAAATTCTTAGTTAAAAAATTTTAAAAACAAAAAAAAAAAAATGATTTTTTTAAAGTGGAGATCCACTTTTTTAAAGTAATAATAATAATATTTTTTTAATTTCTGAAAAATAATGTTGTGTGAGATTGATCTATAATTTTTTTTTTTTTTAAAAAGGGAGGTCTGTTTTATTGGAGCATTGCCGCTCCATTCGAGATGGAGTGGCGGTGCTCTAGCTTTTTGATCTATGAAGCACCGCCACTCATGAGGGCATCTCCAACCCAAACCAACTCAAAATCTCCATTTTACAGTTGCAATCCTCTTCAACCGGACTGTATTTCCATCGCCATTTTGCAGACTTTGTTTTCGTCGCCAGATCTAGCGACCGTTTAAGTGCAGCGCTACTTATGCAGCTGTTCTTGGCTTTTTTCATTTCAATCTCTTTATTTTCATGTAATGATTGTTTTGTACGCTGATTTTTTGATTTTTCACTTATATCCCTTTTTAAAAGTTTTGTTAATCACAGTTTTATCCCTATTAAATCAAATGTATTCAAATTGTATCCTTTTAATTATCTAATACTTTTGGTTATATTATATTTGTTTTAATTTAATTATTATTTATATTATTATTTATAATAAACTAAAATTAAGTATATAATACAAAAATTATTAATGATATTTTTTAAAAAATTGGATTAAAAAAAAAACAATTGAAGCAATATTTTAGTTAATTTCATTTTATTTATTAATTTATTAATGAATTAAATTTATTAATTTATTCATCTCTTAACTTATCATAATATTATGTTAATTTCTAAACTTATCGTAATATTATCTTCAGTAAAGGGTGAAATATTAATTGTTGTGAAATAATAAAAAAGGGAATATTTAGGGAATATTCTTTTTAGAGTTGCATTTTAGAGTTGCTGGTTGGAGATGAAAGTGTGAAAGTTACTGTATTTTAGAGCAAAGTTGATGCATTTTAGAGTTTTTGGTTGGAGATGGTTTGAGCGGCGCTTCGTTGTTCCATCTATGGAGAGGTCAATGCACCATCATGTTCAAGGCCTTTGTGTGGGGAACTGAAGCTCGACGAGGCCAGTGGGTTTCTGCAGCAATATGAAGGCCAAAGGGTTTCTGCAGCAGATGAAAACTAAAAAGGTTTGTCTGAGAGTAAGAGCATATTGAGTTTTTTGAGAAGAAGTTGGCCAAATGATCTCTTAAACTCATGGATAAATCCCAAAAATACATCTGATGGAGCAGATTTGAGATCTTTTATTTTCTATTTTTGTTTTGGAATAGATCGTGGTTGGGTTTGTCTATGATTTGTAATCGATTGAGTTTAGGTTGATTAATGTTTTGGAAATTGATTGAATCTGATCGATGATGAACAAGTTGAGAACTAGATCTGGATTTTATTTTTCTAATTTTCTTTAAATAATATTTAATCTGTTATAAATTTTTTAATTTCTTTTTTAAATTTTTTATTCTATTTTTTATTTTTTTAAAATTTAAACTGACTTGATGAAAATACCCTTAGCTTTTACAGTCAAACTTGGTCAACGATTAAGTTTGATTAACAGTAGATGAGTTGAGTGTCAATTTACGATAAAATTGTTTGTGTGTAAAAGGGAAAAACTAAGTTGAGTTTGGTGCAATTTGCTCCTATAGAAATTACACGCATTTACACATACAATACAATTTGATAAATCTCACTCGGCCTCACTCCTTTTGTATATATAAAGGGTTAATTGCAATAACATACCTTGAGGTTTTCCGAAAAGGTTTAATAATTGCAGTAGAACCCCATGTCAATGGTTGGCTTCCATTCAATTTAACGGTCGACTAAAGTTTGGGTGAAAAAGTTGAAAATGCCCCCAACATTTTAATTTAAAAAGTTTTAATTACCCTTTACTTTTACCTGATCAATTTTAAACTAAAGTGGTGCTATTGGCACACTCCCTACTTGCCTATTTATGCCCCACTTTTTTAATTATGCAGTATTTTTTCCTTTATCAAAATTACTTAAAAGGACATACAATTTAAGGAAAAAAAATATTCTACAAAGTAAACCTATTAAAACCCCACATTCCTTTTCAAAAAAATAAAAAATAAAAAAAATAAAACCATGTTCTTTTAAACCTTTTTTTTTTTTTTTAATTTCTTAACTCTTAAACCCTAAATTTTACTTCTTACACACATACAAAAATATTATGAAATAGTTTTTGAAATATATCAAACATATGGAAGAATCGTTCTTTAGAATGATATTAAGCTATCGTTGTGTTGAAGTAACCCTGTTATTATTTTTTTTCTCTTCTACCATGAAATAAGAAGAAAAAAAAAACTCAAAATAAAATAAAATAATAAGAAGAAAAAGTAAATCATTTAATGGAGGTGAGAGAAAGATGTATACAGAGATCAAAGATGAGGTGTATTAAGTTTGAAAAATAAGTAAATTTGGTAGTTTTGGAAATAAATCAAAACATTTAATTTTATTTTATTAAGTCAAAATTTTAAAAAGTGGGATACATATAGATTGCTAGGACTCTTAAACTATTATAAATAAGTGTATAAAAATTATCATTATTATTATTATTATTATTGAAGCCTAATTTATAATAATGAAATATATATACATGATTAAACGTCTTTAAAAAAAATGAAATATATATACATGATTACCAGAAATATTTTTTGGTGAAGTTTCCCAAAAATTTTAAAAAGTAAAAAAATAAAATAAAAATCAAGATCTGTTTTAGATCTCGTATATGCCTAGATTTCAACCTAGAATTTCAACCCAGATTTTCAATCTTCCTCCATTCCTTGGCTTTTTATTTTTTCCCAATAATTAAATACTTTGAAATCTTAATAAATTCTACAAAAAAAGTTTGAATTTTCTTCTTCTACTGTTTTTCTTTCTTCTTCTTCAAAAGAAAAAGCAAGAGCCCTGAAATCAAGAGGGTATTCCTCAAATCATCCAAAATAGTTAGAGTTATATGGAAATTCTTCAAATCCATAGACAGTTGACCACCAAAAAAAAAAAAATCAAATCAAATCATATAATATCAAATTTTGGCTTCGCTTGAATCAACAAACCAATCAAACCAATCAAGCAAGAGGCTGTAACATGTGCCGGCCTCCGTTGAAGTTGTTGAGTCTCGCTCCCGATCCTGGCTATCCACATCCTCGCCATCATGTTGATCTCAACCGTTGCCGAGATTTGTGACACACCGGTGGTTCTAGCGCCCAACGAAGACAACACTCTTCCAGTGGCACCTCTACTTCCCTTTAGATAGGCGCTGTCTTCTTCTAGTTAGTTCTGTTTCTTCTAACCCTTTGTAGGTTTGCTCCATCGATCAGATGGAAGGATTGGAGCTTCCATCTGATTTTTTTTTCTTTTGTTTTTTAACTTGAGATCTCCTTACGATCCACAAATTATCTATTTACATTCCAATTTAAAATTAATTATTAATGACAATTTTAATCTGAATTAAAATTACTAAATAAGACAAAAAAAATCTAAAGACACTCTAAACTAGTTTTGTTTTAGAAATAATGTTTTTTTTTTCTTTTGTGTGTTTTTTTTACAAACCCTAAAATATCTTCTCCTTCTTCTAATATTTTAAAATTTTTATTGATTAAGAATTGAGAAGTGATGGACAATATTGTCCATGAATAACAATACTGTAACTCATTATGTAGTCATTTAGTTCGTATACCAATACCACACATTTTTATGCATACTCTACTATATATATATATATATATGTACACGCAAGTACGCAACTCATCACAATTTCCAACCATCAAAAATGGAAAAAAAAAAAAAAAAAATGTAGCTTTCCAATTGTGTTCAGAAACTGATTTTTAGAGGTGCAAGTTTATACATTATTACAAAATATAAAATAGAGGAAGAGTTTATTATTATTATTATTTTCTTAATTTTACCTATGCAAATCATATTTCTCAAATTTCTCAAATTTTAAAACTTTTACTTACGATTAGAAACTGTTTTCAAACTTTCGGATCATGAATCAAACAATTCAAGTAAATTTTACAAAAAGTAATTTGTGCCTCTAGCTTCTTCTAGCCAACTCTGGTATGCATCAGGTAATAAATGGACAAGGCCAGTGAATGCTACTGGATTATTCATGTATTCCTGATGCATGTCAGAGTTTAACTAGTCTTTGAATTTTAGTCTTATGAGAATCGTTATGACAGAATGAGATTTCAAATGAATTTTTCTATAGAAAGGGCATAAAAATTCCAATCGATATTCTAACCATATAAATTTTAACGTTCTTATTATATTTTTATATTGTTTTTTTTTTTTTTTTTTGCCACAGATAAATAAAAATAATAATAATAACAAGTGTGATATATTATATTGTGTAGGAATGATTTTTGCTATCCATATTAAAAAGTGGAAATATAAGGAAATATAATTGTACGAGCTATGTTAGAATGTACAAAAATTTTTGTGGTTCATTGCTGTGAGGTTTGTCTAAAATTGAGTGTCTTTAAAAATTTTATTTTTTAAAAATGAAATGTCTTTAGAATAGGAGTGCCAAAAGAGAAAAAGGATAATTTTAGAATAAAATGAGGTGTCTTTAGAATTTTTTTAAAATTTAAATTTTGAGAATGGATTGTTTTTAGAAAAGAAGTATGAAAAGAAAAAATTAGATAGTCAAAAGAAGCTCTCTTTTAACTTTTAATTAGGAATTTAATAACTATTTTATTGTTATATCTCTGTTGCTAAAATGATGAATTTACCCTTAAAAATTCAGTCAACCGTTATCATTAACGGAGTTTGACTAACGATCCGGGGGCTGCTGTAATTAATACTATTTTTTGAATATTAAGCTTTAAGGCTGTGTTTGGCACATCAGATTGGATAATTTTAGTCCCAATCTGGTGTTTGGTGCAATTTTGGAAGACAAGACAACTAGTCCTAAAGGCAAAATAATCCCACTCAGATGGGATATAATAATACCACATCTCCCCTCACCTTTATGAGTCTTAGGACTATTTGTGCATGACCCACCATTTTTTATTTCTTCTCTCTCATTTACATCACCAACACCAGCCCACCGTTTCTCTCTCTCATTTACATCACCGAACACCACCACCCATCTCTTCATCATTACCACCACCACCACCACCACCACCACCGCTAAACCTTAGATTTTTTTCTTCCATCATCATCTCCAAACATCATTAAACAAACAAACCCATATCAAAACCAAACCCAGATCTTCAAGACCATTGCCATTGTTGCCACCACCACCCAACACCATCACCGCTGTCACCACCACCCAAAAACCATATCACTACAAACAAGATCAAAGCCAACCATCACCTGAAATCAAAGAACCATGTCGATGGCCCTTCCATGCTCAAAATTGATGGTTGTGGGAATTTTGAATTGATTTTTTTAGGTGGATTATGGTGAATGAAAGAGAGAAAAATCGAAATTGATTTGGTTTCAGTTTTTTTATTTTTGTAAATGGAAAAAAGGTGGTGGTGAGATTGAATGAGATAGAGAGGTCGTGGAGAGAGGAGAGAGAGACAGAGAGGATGGAAGAGAGAGGTGGTGGTGAGATTGAATGAGAAGAGATTGTGGAGAGGGGAGAGAGAGAGGACAATCATATTTTTGTATCAAATTAAAAAAATTATTATATTTTCATTTCAAATTAAAAATATTATTATATTTAGTCCAATCTCATGTTTCACCAAACAAAATATGGTATTAATTTAGTCAAATCCTATGTTTCTCTAAACACAACATAGTTTAATTCAGTTCAGTCCAGTCCAGTCAAATCCAATCCCATCTTAATCCAATTCAATCCCATAAAATAATCCAATCCAATCCCGTGAAACATACGAGGCCTAATGGTGTAACTCACGGGAGTAATTGGCACCTATGCCCCTTGAAGTGTACGTGAGTTCGCATGTTACCCTATAAACTTTGTTTTTAGGCATTAAACCTCCCAAATTATCGTTTATTGGCAAACAATTGGGTTTATTCCCCCCTGAGATAGGGCATCAATAGTCGGATTTTGCCAATAAACGATAGTTCGGGGGGTTTAATGCTTAAAAAAATAGTTTAGGGGGCAACATGTGAATTCACGTACACTCCATGGGGCATTGGTGCCAATTACTCTAACTCAGGGTATGTTATTGCAGTTAACCCATATATAAACAGCGATTTCTTCGCCATTTCATTTCTCTCTTCACTTTGTCTACTACTGCAACCCAATTCCTGCTTCCCTCCAAAGGTATCGATTCGGTCTCAGATCTATATTAATTTTCTATGTTTTTTTTTTTTTTTTTTTTTTTAATTCTTTTAATCATCCTTGATTTTTTTGTTTTGTTTTGATCCTTTTTCACATGTTGTTTTTATGTATCTTTTACTTGTTTTGATGTCTTGATTGTTCAGTTTCTCTTCCTTTGATGACTTCGATTAATTTCGGCTAATTTTGTGAAAATTATCTGTAGAAATACAATTTCATAACATCAAAGAGAGGCGTTAGATTCCGTGATCTTGGAACCATGAATCCCAGAAGGTCAGTTCAATCAAATTTCTATCGCTTCATTTGTTCGAATTCCATTACATGTGTTAATCTAATATAGTTCTGCTGGAAACTTACTGCGATGTGTTTTATACTTTTATGTTTATAGGCTTTTTACATTTTGTGGTTGATTTCTTGCAGATTAGTCATCTGTTAACAATTTATAGATTTATATCATGTTCTTGATTGAAATTATTTTGTTCAGCTACTATTGTTATATTCTCAAATACTACTTCAGTGCCTGCGGACTAATGGTAGGATCTAGAAATCATCAGAAGATAGGATTTGAGTGATAGATTTTTTTATTTTTTTTTGGTATTATTAACTTGTTTCGATGGGCTTGTCTGAATTTGCGTTTGTAGCAGCCTCAAGGCTAAATTGAATGATGTCAACCTAATCACTGTTTCTCCACTGTCAACTTAATCATATTGTAGTTCCTAATTGCAATCTATTACATTTTACATCTCATTTAAGGATGATTAATGTATGATTAGGTGGCCATGTGCTTGAGCCCTTATAACTGGGGTAGATTCAATTTTGATTATTTTATACTTGACTCAGCTACTTAAATATTCATACGCCTGAAGTTCCCACTTCAGAAAGCACTCCAAAATTGAAAATATAACAATGGACCGTTGAATAAAATAGTAATAAATAAAAAAAAAACTTAAATCTTGAGCTTTGGTTGTCAAATTTGTCTAACTCCACTCAGGACCATAATTTCTATTTCCTTGCGGTGGAGATTTAACCCAACCATCCACTTCCAATCATAATTTGAGTACCTCAATACTTAACTTGTACTTGACTTACACAAATAACCTTCATTTGTCTTTAATATTTCATTTTTGTCTTCACAGTAACGTAACTAGTTCATTATTGTCATCACAAACTTATTTGTCATAACTTGAGTACACATCAAGTTCCGTAACTTTCACAACTGATTGAACTCATCAAAGCTAACCCTTCTTGGAGTCATTGATGAGTAAAGACTTAAGAGATAGGATGGTTCTTAACAAAGAATGATGAATGAGTAGAGGGAGTCGTTTCTTAAACTAAGAATGTTTTAGTATAGAAAGAAGTTTGTTGATTAATTTCTTAACAAAAAGTGAGATTTTAAATAAAAAAAGTGATTTTAAGATAACTAGTTCATTATTGTCATCACAGATTTACCTGTCGTAACTTGAGTACACAACAAGCTCCATACCTTACTCAATTGATCAAACTCATCAAAGCTAACCTTTCTCAAGACTCATGATGATAAAGATCAGAGAGATAGGATGGTTCTTAACAAGGAATGATGAATGAGTAGAGGGAGTAGTTTCAAACTAAGAATGTTTGAATAGAGAAAGAAATTTGTTGATTGATTTCTTAATAGAAAGTGAGATTTTAAATGAAAAAGAAGTGTGTTTGACTGCCTTGTTTGTTTCATTGTTTGTATTCTCAAACCTCTTGCTCCCTTTTTTACTTTTTAAAAATTGATGTCACTGCTTCAATCTGGGTTTGAGAAGAGTCAATTTTGTTTTCTGTTTAGTTGTACATAAATACAGATTGTCAGATTCTCTTTGGCAGTAGCGAAAGATTGGTCTTTTGTAGAGTTACCATTTGAGGAATAGAGCTTCCAAGAAGTGTTAGGGTTGGAGCTACTTTCAGGGCACAATTATAAGAAAGATGAAATTAGGTTACTATAGCTATGTAGTGAATGGTGATATGGAGGTAATTTCTAGATATGAGTGACTACAATTTGGGAAATAAAAAAGTTGTGCTTGGAAGATAAATTAGATAAAGTTATTAGAGAGAGCAGCAATAGTATGTGTTAAAAAAAAGAGAGATTGCAAAGAGAAACAAGAACAACAAGAAGAGAAGGAGTCACAAAGTTCACAAGCACTTAATAAACAAACTCAAATCTTATGAAACCAACTTTGAATAAATCTGAAATACTTAAATATAGATGGACGATACTTTCCTAATTACTCTAAGATGCAAACCTAGATGGCAAATCATTCTTAGCTCTCATTCATAGAAAACGATACTGTGCATAGGCTGATTTCTGGTCGATTCACCTGCAAAATGCAAAGATATTATACATACTTGAGACATTTAGGCATTGCAATTAATTTTTGTCACAATGTAATTCAATATTAAATTTTGATAGGAACACCAACTAATGCTATAAGCCATGACTATATAAAGTAAAATAGGTTATGTTGATAGCAAAATATGTTGGTGATGATGGTCTCTACATTAAACTTTGAACCATGTCCATTGTATGGTTTGATTAATAGACTTGGAAAGTAGGGACAAGTCATTGTTTTCGAGGTTTAATTTGATAGTCTTGAAAAGGTTACACATTTGTTTAATGACAGTTATCGCCCAAACTCTTTTCAGTATTGATCTTACAAATGATTTTTCTTTTGTTTTTTGTTTTTGACTGTGACCTCTATAATATCTCCTTATATTGACCTTTTTTCAACCTGGTTACTGTTGGTTTGTGCCAAGGCTGGCCATGTCTCATCTTGATGATGCTCATGTTGTTTCTATTGTAATATACTAATATCTAATACTTTTGGCACATTACTGAGTTTTCTTCACATGTAGGGACTTCCGTAATAATAAAGTTTCACTTTTTGACGGCATTGAAGAGGGTGGCATCCGAGCTTCAGCTTCTTACTCTCATGAAATTGACGAGCATGATAATGAAAGAGCAGTGGAAGGATTGCAAGATAGGGTCAACCTTCTGAAGAGGGTAAGTTAAGTCATGTCTGCTAAATATAGGGGAAATTGTATGCTTGCTTCGTTGTTAAATTGCTAAACTTATGAAAGCTTCTTTGTTTCTTACTTGATTTTGTGATGCCATGGTTTTGAATGTTGTGAAGGCTGATGGGATAAAGTAAATCACTGAGGGAAATGGGTTAATGGGGGGATTGAAGTAAAATTTAGAAGTTGTTGGCATCTAGATTGGTATAATTATTATAGTATTCCTGAATTTCTTTTGTTTTCTCTTTCTTCTCAGCAAACCAAAGGGAGATTCTTGTAATTCTTCTTTCAAAGTGGATAAATAGTGTTGTGCTTCAAAGGTTGTCTATAATGCTCACCCTATTTATTTGATGAGTTCAGATTATAAATAATGGGTTCAAAGCTTACTCTGGAGTTTCAAAGGTCCAGCAAGGAATTTTAATTGAAGTTTAGAAATAGGGCATCTTATTTGAAATTATGATATGCATTGAGGCACAAAAGAAAAAGAACAATGATATGAGTTTAAGTGTTCTAAAGTAATTTTAGGTTTACAATTCTAATTTTGTTCATCCCAACAGCTGTCGGGTGATATAAATGAGGAGGTGGAGACTCATAACCGTATGCTGGACCGAATGGTATGTACACTGCAGTAAAAATCTCCTGTAATATGTTGTTTCTGTTGTTTCTTGGTTGTTTTAACATACACACAATGGTTGGTTACAGGGCAATGAGATGGATTCATCTAGAGGAATCCTGTCAGGAACCATGGACAAGTTTAAGATGGTATGTGGACTAGATGCTCTTGTTTGCATGAGTACTCTTATTGCAAGCCTCCTTTTCTTTTGTTATTACTTCGTTAGCGTCACATCCAATTTTATAGCTGTAATGATAAGTTCCATTTGTGTTTCTAGGTATTCGAAACCAAATCCAGCAGGAAAATGTTTACTCTTGTTGCATCATTTGTGGTCATTTTCCTAATCGTATACTATCTGACGAGGTAAATGATCCAAGGGTAGCAGCTTTATGTTAGAACTGGGATGACTCCTTTTTACGTGGTTATTACTGTAATCAATCTCACCTATTGCATATAAGGATTCTGGTAATGTTGTGTAAAGAGATGTTATCCTACAAAAACGCACGGAACAGATGATGGTTATCAATCCGGTCTGCATCATGCCAATAATCAGTGTGCATACTACTCATTTCGCTTTGTGTTTCTGCACAATATATGCTCATCTTGATAGTTGATATTCTCTCACAACTATGGAACTGAGCCAATTGCTGGACTGTTTGAGCTACGTTTGGTTGATTTTTAACAAATACATATTTAAACAATAACCAACTCCAAAACCTAATCTTAGCAAGAGAATGTAGTTTGTTGGCCTTAATGGGCAGTTTCAATTCTTAACAGAAATAAGACTCATCTATATATCACTCGAATCCACATCTTATGGTTGCAAAAACTTCATAAAGTTCCATAGGAATTTTTTTCAAATGAATTTATGGGTTGTTTTGGTTGTGGAAAACAATAAAAATGGATGTAGAGATATTTAAGATTAATTTTGGTATTATAGGGATTAAGAGAATAAATCTTTGATTTTCAGATTTTAAATGATGGGTGTGGAGATTACTTTTTATGGATAGTCGATTAAAAAAAATCACATTTGCAATTTGATATCTAGTCAACTATGTGTCTTGTGAGTTGTAAACAAGAAATCCTACGCAAGTGATGATGAACTTTACATGTTTCATAAAAGAAATATGCACCAGCCGGGAATCGAACCCGGGTCTGTACCGTGGCAGGGTACTATTCTACCACTAGACCACTGGTGCCAACATCTTCTTGTTGATGTTACGATGAGATTATTTTAATATATTATATATATTAGATATATAAAAAAAATTTAAGTCGGAATGAATGAGACTAGACATAAATATAAAATATCCATTACTCTTGTGAATGACATTCTTAGTATTTTCCAACAACGTCTATTACTAAGGTAGCATACATACATGAATCAAAATTCAAATAAATACTACTATATATAACTCTTCGAACTTATCTCTACACTCAACTAGTTGCATTGTTTTCAGGTATCCATCGACCACAAGTATCAAGTAGACAAGTACAAAACCTGGGTGTTCTCCATGTCTTGAATTATTATTCAAATAAATTATAAATAAGAAAAAGTAATCGATCTCCTGAATTGTTGACAAGAAGTCATGACTAATCAGACAATTCATGAAATTATTCAACCATAACTTTGGCTTTATTCCTGTGATGTGGTCTCGACCTTCCTAGAAATTTCTCTCTTCTAATTAATTCCTTTTGAAATTAATTTATTCCCGCCTCACTGATATGATACTAGTACAATTTTCAAATTAAACTTAGTCAAGCTGCTTAGCTATAGCCTATAGCCTTTTGTCAATTGTAAGTGCTTTTGTTTGGAACCCCAAATGCCAAAACTGATAATTAATACTTTATTGACAAGGAAAAAAAAAAAGAGGGTTTAAAGCTTAATTTGATAGTGTTTAATTAATATCATGCAAATGGAGCTGTAATGTAATGAATATTAAGTTGCCCTAATTTATGGAAACGATCTTCTTGTCGTCTCATGCACGCATTGCACCATCAATCATATCATGCTTTTATTGCCACCACTTCACATGTAACAAATTCCTCATTCAACTCATTTTCTCTCATTTCATTCATTCAAAAATGTCAAGCAACTAGAAAGCCAATAGACTTATTGATAGTCACAAGGTTGCATATATATAAAAATTAATTGATGGTTACTATTTCCGTGGTGGTCACACATATTACATATATAGTATTGGTGTTAAGATACTATTAATTTCGAGGGTGTATTTATTCCATCATAAAAGATATACACATTGCCATCATTTACTAAGGTCATTAATTGCCATATAGATAATGTATGATTTGGAAGTTTAATTAATTACTTGCCACAAGAGATGTTGAAATAAGTTTTGAGCTAAACAAATATATATTACTCTCAGTTTATAAACAAATTTCTATTCAAAAGAATTATCAAAAACTCCAAATTGTAACATATTTTTTGTAAACTTTAATCTGAGAATGCAAATAAAACACCCCATTAATTTAGTAAGGTAGTGGCATGGAAATCTATGATCGATACTTGTGCGTTATTAGATAAAGAAAGTAAAACTAGTGAAACTCTTTCTACCTAATTAGAGAGCTAAATCTAAGAGTTTAATTTCTATGTAATATGCAATATACATGCTCTATCAATTAAATATCCAATTACTTGTCTTTCCATATTATCATTTTCAAAAAAAAAAAAAAAAACCTAATTACAACATTGAAAATATTTGTATGAATCTATCAATGCTTGATTTTACATCTTACATAAAGATAGCAGCAAATTAGAAAGAAATTAAATATTATCAAGCAGGAAGCAGCTGCGCCGGCTGATGCACTGGTTAATTATATAACGAAGCTAAACTAAAGTATCAAAAGTGAAATTTTAAAATCACTCAACAACGATTAATACATCAACTAAGGAAATAACTACTTTAGTTTCATATATATATATATATTCTCAAATAATTAAAAGATCAAGTAGTTTTATCTTTATCAAATAAAACAGTGGAAGCTTCATCACTTCTTTTGATCCTGCCTAAGAGAATCGGTTCCACAAATAAACAATCCATTATCATTAATTATAATGATGATTAAAAAACAACTAAATTGGTAAGGACTTCAGCCCCAAATAAAACCACTCTCCACTGAAACAATTTCATATAGTTGGCAAGCATTCACACACATACATATATAGTGATTGTTGTTTTTGTACGTAAGAATGTATTAAGTACTCATCGATAAGAGTTGATACTGTGTTTGGGTTTGAATAACGAACACTACAACTCTACAAGGTGATGCAATGGTACGATCTGAATCTCAAATTCTTTTAACTTAAAAGCAGCTATTGAGGTCTGTTAGACAATTTCATATAACTATTAACTAACCTAATCAATTGCATGAATATTATCTATTTGAGGCAGACATATTGATGACTTGAGAACTGATCTGCATAAGATCATATCCTTTGTTGGGTTTTTTCTCAGTATTTAATTCCATGCTGTAAGTAAGCATTAGGGTTTTTAACAAATTGATTACCACAATAAAGAACAATCTAAAACTCGGTATCACACTATGAATGAGTAGTACATTAATCTAGTACCCTTCTCTTATTTTCCTAGTCAAATATGATCAAAATAGAATTGGGAACTTCTTCAAACATGAAATGATACCAAAATCTGGTATATATATATATATATAATTGTATATCTAAGTATTAGCAGAAACTAGCTAGCTAGGGGAAAAAAGAATCAGTACTAGATCAATATGCATATAATATAATTAAGACAAAAACATCTTACAAAATCCTGTATGAAAATTAAGGCATAGAGGTACAATAGATGGAATTAAGAAACAAAAGCTACCTTCAAAATCTGTAGTCGTCTGGAAAACGCGACATTCTCTATCCTCTTTTCGATCTCCTTCCATGTCTTCTACCTTAGTAATTATAAACACACATATACCCTCATATTCACATCCTTCTCAAATTATAATAAGAAGCATAGAATTTCATCAAGAACTCTCAGCGCTGGCTGTACACAATATCACAAATATTTATATATATCATCACTTCATATATATATATATATATATATATATATATTAATATATATATGTAATTCAGATACAACAAAAATATAAATATACTATGGATCATGACCGAGTCGAAGCTCCAAATCAAGCTCATCATCATCTTCACCGTCGCCTCCTCTCTTTTCTTTATCTTCATCATCATCATCATCAGGTACATGATCAGACTGATCGACTCGTAAACTGAGATTCCCTGATCTCCAATCATCCCCGAATGGATTCAAATACATGGGATTTTTCCCGTACGAGTTGTCACCGCCATGATATGTAGTACTATGCATAGATCTGTCACTCCATGTAGATTCCGGGAAAAATGTTTGATAATTTCCTTGTACCTCAGGAGGCATAGCATAATGAGTTGGGTAGCTTTGAACTTGCATGTATGATCTGAATCCCCCGTAATTACTCTCACGATCAACTTTGTCCGAAATCGGAGGAACTAAAGTAATAGGCCTGTTCTTCGCTCTATCTTTTCTATGAATATTCATGTGCCCCCCCAAGGCCTGAGCTGTGGTGAAACCTCTCTTGCAAAACACACACTCGTAGGATCGGCCCGTGCCCATTTCATCGCTGGCTTGCTCCGATCGATCAGTCTCTTCACTCGAGCTTTTCGAGTCCTCATAAGTGTTGGATTCCATTACCAAATAAGACTTTGTTTTGATCGGTTCTTTCTTCTGAGTGATGTTGTGTTGAAAGAGAGAGGAGGGTATTATAGAGAGTTGAGAAGGAAGAGAGATGAAGGAATACTAATGCAAGACAAGAGACAAATTTAAAAAATTACAACGTAGAGACATTCCCTATGCGGAATAAATTGTGTGTGAAGATGTTTTAGTTCAATAGAGAAAAAAGTCTTGATGTTTCAGCCGGCTGAGAGATGAATATCTAACAAAACACAGTCATATGCTAATTTTTATTTATTTCTCTCTATAATTTTGTCTCCTCAATAGTGCTCTTGTTGCTTTCACCTTATGTTTTCTTAATATATACGGTCTTCAATTTGTCACATCTCTATCTTTATATAAATATTATATCTTCAGCACTGATAGGTACAACAGATCCCATACTTTTTTTTTTTTTTAATTTTTATAATTTTTAATTTTTTATACTTAATTCCAAATAGATACCAGAATTAATTAAAAAAAAAAATCAATTAATATAGGTATCTTTTAAAATTATGTACGAAAGAACGTGACGGGATTCCAGTACTTAGAAAATTTTATTTATATCTCTATATGTATATTGATTTATACACATATATGTGTAAGTATTTCTTAACAATTTTTTTAAAGTATTACATAAATTATGTTTTTTTTTTTTAGAGAAAGAAGGATTTACAACCGCAATCTTATAGTGTATTTGTGAAAGGTATTCCACCGGAACAACCTTATCTCATTAGCATTTCTTAACACTTGATGATCATACACTTGATGATCATAATTGGAAGCATAATCTCTCCGGTTGGATATGCCGACTAGTAATCCTACCTAGTGTATCATGTACGTTATAATGGGTTCTATTTTATCTTTATCATGAAAAAGTCTTCGGTAAAACGATCATATTTGAGGGGTCAATGTACAAAAATATAACATTTAGGGGATTAAAATAAAACAATTACAAGATTAAATAGTAAATATATACTTAACATTTAATTATTATTGTTTTTTAAATTTGTTTTTAAAGGAAGGGGACACGGTCTCTACTCCCTGCCCCCTGTCAGCTCCCGATCCCAAAGATCCGCCACCAGTTATATAATAGATCCATTTAATTAATTATAACATTCTATCATATGTATATACTGTACATGAATTTATTTTGAAAAATTCTCTGACTAGCTATGAAATATAACAATAGTTAGGGAAAGCAATTTAAAGACGAATAGTTTATATATATATATATATATATATATATGAATAGGGTTAAACTATACTAACTTAAAAATATAAGTGATATTGTGTGACTTCAACAACCATTAATTTATTTGGTCTAAATCTAAGACAAGGAACCTCTACTAAGTTTTTCTCTGTAAAGTATTGACACATTGACCCCTGACTTTAACAAAAATGAGTGATCCAGATTAAACTTTTTTTTTTCTTTTCCGCACTCAAAATGACAGTGTTTCATAAACTTCATCCTCAAGTCCTTCCTAAATCATATCTTTCACCCCAAGTCCCAAGATCTCTCTAAACTCTCTAGACTCAAGAGTCAAGAATGAAACTCCAGCAAAAGTAAATTTTTTTTTCTTATTAAGCCTCGCAGTCTACTTTCAATTTCAAACTAAAATCCCAAAAAAGTTTGTTGGTGTATGAGAGAGATGGACTACATGGGAGGCTATTGGCTTAGGTTTGATTATTTGCCAACAACACTCGGAATTCAGTGAAGCTGGGTTTTGAACAACACCCACAAATTTGGTTTCTAAGTTTTTTGGATTTGAGAGATTTTTTATCTCATTTTTTTAAGTGATTTAAGAGATTTTGGGTTTTCTAGAACAACATCCAAAGTTTGATCTCTTCGATTATTTAATAGCAAGTACTCCCCATTTACAACCAAAGCATTGAAAGCCTAGAAATATAAATAACCAATTGAAATTTTCTAGAAATTAAATAAATTTGAGGTAGGAAAGAAAACCAATAACTGCGTCTAGACTTGGAGATTTTGGAAGGTGAGAGAGAGAGTGAAAAGACGTCAAATAATTTGTTTTAGATGAAAATAAGACAATAGCTAAATATAGACCACCCATTTTTACTAAAATGGGATGTCACCGGATCTTAAAGAGTTTAGCATAAGCTCAACAGAGAAAAGTTTCGTAGAGGATCCTTGTCCTTAAATATAAGGGTTGCCATTTACAATTTTTTTCCACCGTTAGATTAATAATAGATGAATGGTTGAAAATTTAAGACACCAATTTTCAAGTTGATAGAGCCAACCTGAAATGAATATATATAAATATAACCGTTTTGAAAACTTTTTCAACAATACTGACAACTACAAAATTACCTTACAATTATCAAGCTACATTGTCAAGATAAACCCACAAATCACCGAGCATTAGTTAGCATATATAAACTAGACTTTTTAATTTTTTAATTTTTTTTATATACCACTTGCGGTAATGGTGATTCAAACTGAGATATTGTTAGACTGAATGAACGTGTTTCACTATCAAACCACATTGGGTTATGATTAAATTAAAGTTGTTAATTTGTTAAAAAGTTGGTAATTGAAGCTTTGAACAAGGTAGGTGTGACATTAATTAATGTTTTGCTCATAGGGAGTCAAGAAATGGTCACTAAGGTACAAAGTGTGCAACCAGAAATTTTCACTAAAAAGAACATCCATAACAAAGATTCAAAATTAGCATTTAATCATGAATTACAGGTGAGTTAAAGTGAGAGAGTGTGAGAGAGAGAGAGAGAGAGAGAGAGAGAGCCAATTGCTTATAATCAACAATGGTGAGGAAACATGTAGGAACCTTCCTTCAACGATATGTTATGACCAATAAACAGTGAATTTTTGTACTTTCTACTTGTCCTTAACCACAAGCTTTTTTCAATATCCTCGTTAATGGAGGACAGCATCGTCATCTTATGACACAAACAAAATCACATAATTAATATCATCATTTGTTTTATGGCTTATTCATAAAATTAATATTTTTTTTATTAAAAAATTAGTTAGATTATTACAGTTTTTTTTTTTTTTTTTTTTTTGGTATTAAAATTCAAATAGTGATGAGAAAATCTGAAAGCTACCAACTCCACTTGCATATCAAATATTAATTAAAATGTTTAATTTTTTTGATCTTAATTAATAATTTTAAATAATAAAATGTTATGTGTGTTCTCATATATACAATTCTTAAATGCAGCTTCGTGTTTACTTAATTAGGCTATTTAAATATTGATTATAGCCCTAGAATTCCATGTATTTGGAAGATGAAGACCAAAACATGGAGACTCTCTCTTGAGCATTTTTATATTCTGCAGGCCATTTTCTTTTTTAATCAAATTATATTGAATAGGGCATAGTTGCTTTTTCGTTTAAAATGAGTTTGCATGGAGAATGGCAGCACTGACAAGTGCAACGTAAACGTTAACTTTTCAGATTAGAACTCTCTGATCTCTAATTCTCTATTGGACCGATCTTTATACGGTATATTATCTTTAACCATTTCAACAATATATTATCATTAACAATTTTAAATTAACACAAAAATTAGCGTATCAAAGATCTTTGTACAATGTATTATCTTTAACAATTTGAAATTAACACAATAATTAGCATATCAAAGAATCTAAATCTTACATTTTCTCGTGATGTATGGCTGCCACGGTCCAGTCAAATATATATTGTTACACTATTTTATCTTTTATTTTCATGATTGAATTTGATTCAAACAAATAAACAAATCATGCTTAGTACTTATCATTAATTTTGAAAACTAATTAATTAAACTTTAAATAAGATCCATTAGTAGATCCTTTAATTTTGCTATGCTGATTATTGTTGTCTTACCTTCACTAGATCATCATTAGTGTTATTTGTAGTCAATGGTCGAATTCGAGATTTTATAATAATAGCACATTAGCACACAAAAACATACTAATCATTATATGCTTTTAGAAAATAAAACTTTATATATTTTGTTACCCAAAATGAAAGAAATTTTTCATTAATTTTTTTTTTTTTTTTAATCAAAATTTCACAAAAAAATATTTAATATATATATATATTTATATGAAAATTTTCAAGTCAGTGCGTCTTGATATAACTCCATCAGTGCGTTGAATGTGGACCATTAGATTTACATGCTTTGACTCAAATTGTATGTACTTGTCAAAACTGATAGAGTTATACCAGGACGCACTGAGGAAAAAAGAATTGTGTATATATATATATAAATATAATTTCACATTGTCTGGTGTGGGAGACAAAAAAAAGTAGATAGTGGTTTAAAGAAAATGAGTGGACATTAACATTTAAATTTTTCAAAAAAAATTGATGTAACATCTAGATTTGCTTTCTTCACCTTGCAGATCATTTATTTCAAGCAAGCTTCCTTCACCGATTGTCCAAAATGCATCTAATTAGTTAGGAGAGATCAAAACTTATATATAAATCACGAATCTAACTCTCTAATAATATGGGATATGACAATTAAAAAAAAACAACATTTAAATTAAATGCCGGGTAAAAGAAATTTCATTGTTGTAGGATTATTTTTTAATATTTGTGAGACTTGAAGGTTAAATTAATTTAATGGTACGGGTAAGAAATTAATGCATTATTTGAGGTGATTTTGACTAAGTCTGCAATAAATTTATAAGATGAGAAGAGATTATTATTAAAGCAAAGGAGATGGACAATTAGAAAGAACATGAACGAAAACAACGTAACTGCTTTTATTTTTTCAACCAAATCGTTCGTCTTCTACCTTCATTATTTTTTTCCTATGTTGACGCTGCAACTCTTGTTTTTTTGCTCTTGTTATTCATTCTTGCTTTATGTTTCGTTTTTATATGCAATGGTAATTAACCTGTAATCTTGTCTTTACTTTCCAATTCCAACTGTACTAATAATTGGTACGTGATCAATTGATTGAAAATTGTGATAACGAAAAAAAATTTCCCAGTTAATTCTGTGAAAACCTTTAATTTGCATTTTTGTATTATTACTGTCGCTTTTATAACGTTTAAAATAAAAATAATTTTTAATTGTGACCAATGAAATATTTTGAATAGAGCAAATTGCACTAAACCTCCATGGGGTTTACCCTCTTACATTTTGTAGTCGATCGGATCTACAATTATTTGAATTGTCGAGCTGGGCACTAGCAACCTACGAAATGAAACAGGAAAAAGAGTGGTGGTTGAACCACAGGAGGAGCTGGTCCATTGGGGGACTCTCTGACGCTTTAGTCAGTACGTTGTAAGAGAAAAATAAACGAGATCGAGAATAAGTGATAACAACCCGTGAGCTTGATATGTTGTGTTGAGCGTTGAATTGATTAATCGGGGGTTGTTGTTGGGAATTAATGAAGCCGAATGCAACTGGTGGAAGTCGCTTTGTGGATCGTCGAAGACTTAGTCAAGGTTGGGCTCGAATATTTCGTTCGAGGGGCTAGCTAGGTCAACACCTTGAATGTCGAGTAATAGAGTTGGGCGCAGTTTGGGTCACGGGCTAGCTAGCCGTGTCTTGGGCCGCCTTGTGTGTCCCAAGATTTCCTACATCTGACACCTCCCCTTATAAAAAACTCGTCCTCGAGTTTGACAAGTCTTGTTTGGTGGATAATACTTGAGATAAATCATCCCGTCACTTGTGGATTTAAACGAATGGTCTACGCATGGTAAAACGATGTAGACTTTACGAAATCCACTCGAACAAGAACAGTCCATAGAGCTTCCTCGTAACACGTATGTTAATATTTATGCCTTCCATGAAAAACTTGCAAATCAATCTCTTCACAGATCTCATATTCTTTCTTAAGATCAAAGACCACTTCAGTTTTAAGTAGATACCAATGTTCATATCCTTGATCTCCTTCTAAAAACCAAGGTTCATCTTTTTCAATTCCCTCAAATATTTCCAGTTAATAAGAAACCTCTTCAACATTCTGGGTGCCCTTGAATGCAGAGAAATCAATATGAATATTGTAATTGTTGTCTCCTTTGGTCCTCATAGGGGCCTGGTCATTTGTTTCGACTATTGGTAGGTTCTATCTTGAAATTACGGGTAAGAGCTACAAATTCTGGACTTGTGGTAACAGTTCAGGATTCAGAATCAATGGTGTCAAGCCAAGAGTCATCTCATCTACCCTTTTACGCTGTTGCTCAGTCACCCTATTGCCATTAGCTGTCAACGTCGCCAATTATCGTATAATCTCCACTAGCTGTGATTGTAATAAGTTAAGTTGTGGATGTAGGTTGACAATGATGGCAGTAACAAGTTCATCTGTTATTGCCCTCATTCTCTGATCGTCACCAAGAGAATGGTTGCCCCCAGTATCCTTTCATGTCATTAGAAGGCTGCAGTAATCATGCTCTGATACCATTTAGCATAGTGAAAGTTGAAAGCTGATAGTTAGTAGAATCCACGACTATTATCAAATCCACGACTCTAAAGGAACAATATTTTTATTAATATCAATCAAAAGTTACAATAATTTGAAATAACAAGACTATGTATAATAAACTAATCCTAATACGACTTGAAAATACATGGGGCAAGTCTAATACAACCTAGGAGGGGGGGGGTTGAATGGGTTGTTAATCTGATTAGTTATCAATTTTTCGGATTAGTCAAGATTACAAAAATAACCCAATACAATCATATACAACCCATATACAATCAACGTAATTAATGTGCGGAAAACAATAAAAATATGTTGAATTGATTTACATAAGAAGCCCTCCAACTGAGCAAAATTCACGGGCTAGCCACCTAGCCACTCCGATCCTCAAATCTATTATATGTAATGTTACTTACAACCTAGGTTGACCTCTAGTCACATCATTCTTGGAACATAACACAACACTACTACCCACAAGCTTTTTATAGTGATTTTAGACCTTGCTTGTGCACTACACCCCGTAGTCACAAGTCTTGGCACTCAATGAAGAGATAAATAATCTAAGTGAATATATAACAATATTCAAACATGCAAATGATGCTAGGAAACACTAGATGCTAGGAAACACTAAATGCTTATCTAGAGATTTATGATAGCAATTAAACAATCGTAGATATCAATATGTTTATATGAATGTTCATAAAGACTTAACTAGATAAAGATACGTAAATCTAAACCCTAGTCATCAAACAAATCCCAATCAACACATGTTGTCACAAGATATAATGAAAACAATAACTTTGCAATTTATAAATGCAATCAATGAGATATCTTGGTAGATAAGACACTAGATGATGAGAGTGAAGAATCTAACTTACCAAGTCAAGATGCAATGAAGACCCATGCCTAATTAAAACTTGATGATGCTTGAATGCATAAGGGTTTGAGATTTGGAGAGTTAACAAACCAATCTTGGAACCTCTCTCACTTAAGGAACTCTATCTCTCTCTAAGGTATGGATTTTTTTGCTCTAAAAACGAAATAAAGAGAAGATAACACACACACACACACACACACACACACACACACACACATATATATATGAGGTCAAATTGAAACAACAACGTTTTGGAAAAAGGAATAAATTCTGGACTCTATGTGTTGTACGTACAATACAAGGTTGCTAGAGAACCCAACAACAGTGATGTGCGTTGTACGAACAACTCACATACATCGCACCCACACTGCTTTATCAATGGTGGCACAACTACCCAACAATGGTTGACATGGGACAAATAAAATCAATCAGGTGAGAGATGTACGAACAATGCATCGACATCGCTTGTACAACACAAGATCTCTGGAATGATGTGTGATGTTTGTATCGCGCACGAACCGCACGCATATCACTTCAGGGGGCATTTTTGGCATAAAATAAACATGGAAAAAGACCAATAAATGCAAGAACAATTAACATACATGAAGTGTGATATAAAACATAAATTCACAGATATAAAGAAAGATAGATGCAAGAGATATGGAAATATATGAATTGTGTGTGTGTGCAACTAAATCTCTTTAAACAGTCAAGGACAAGTGATATACCTTGAAGAGCTCTTGAGCTTGAGGTTTTGAGGAAGCCATTGAAGCTTGATCACGAACAATAAAGAGCTTAATCTACCCTTACAAATTAAACCCCAATGTGGTTTGTCAATGAAATAAGCCAATTAAAATATGAGAAACTTACAATCTCCCCCTTTAGCTATTTTGTGACAAAAAAATACCACTTACAATTAATCTTAAAAAAAAAAAAAGCTAATGGTTAACAATTGTTATTCTACAACATAAAGATACCTAAAGTCTGGATCATCAAGTCTTCAATCTCTTGTAGAATAAACAAACCCTACAAAATATAGAAACTACACTTTCCAAGACAAGTGTATGTGAGGTGATCAAAATGAAAGCTCAAATATAAAAGCATTTGCATTAAAGTAAAACAATATGAAATAGTGCAGTGCAATGCAATGCTCCCCCTCAAGGCATAATTCTCTCATAGCAAAAACTCTCATATCGTTCATAAATATTACTCCCCCTTTTTGTCATGAGATAGGCAAAAGAGTATCCCCAACCGGGTTGCTTTAGCAAAGAGAGTTATTAGCACAAAACACATTTGAATAATCATATACACAAACTTTATGCAACTTAAATAATTGAGAGAGATTGATCAAGGGGGTTTATTTGAAGAAAAAATGTGTGAAGTTGTTGCTTTGTATGCAAGACATATAACATCAAAGTTCAAGTAATGGTATTTGGCAAAGCAAACAACAAAAGGGTTTCCAAAGAATTCAAACCAATTTGTACCCTTTTGTCATAAGCAAACAAGATATAGTTTCTAAAATTTTTGTAAGCAATTTGTACCCTTTTGTCATAAACAAACAAGATATAGTTTCAAACCCCAATGTGGTTTGTCAATGAAATAAGTTGATCAAAATATGAGGAACTTATAATCTCCCCATTTAGCTATTTTGTGATAAAAAATACCACTTACAATTAATTTTCAAAAAAAAAAAAAAAAAAAAAAAGAAGAAGAAGCTAATGGTTAATAATTGTTATTCTACAATACATAGAGATACCTAAAGTTTGGATCATCAAGTCTTCAATCTCTTGTAGAATAAACAAACCCTACAAAATATAGCAACTAAACTTTCCAAGACAAGTGTATGTGAGGTAATCAAAATGAAAGCTCAAATATAAAAGCATTTGCATTAAAGTAAAGCAATATGAAATAGTGCAATGCGATGCTCCCCCTCAAGGCATAATTCTCTCATAGAAAAAACTTCCATATCTTTCATAAATATTACTTCCCCTTTTTGTCATGAGATAGACAAAGGAATATCCCCAACCGGGTTGTTTTAGCAAAGAGAGTTATTATGAAATAGTGCAATGAAATGCTCACCCTCAGACATAATTCTCTCATAGAAAAAACTTCCATATCTTTCATAAATATTACTTTCCCTTTTTGTCATGAGATAGGCAAAGGAGTATCCCCAACCGGGTTGCTTTAGCAAAGAGAGTTATTAGCATAAAAGAAAATTGAATAATCATATACACGAACTTTATGTAACTTAAATAATTGAGAGAGATTCAAGGAGATTTATTTTAAAAAAAAATGCGTGAAGTTGTTGCTTTGTATGGAAGACATATAACATCAAAGTTCAAGTAATGGTATTTGGCAAAACAAACATCAAAAGGGTTTCCAAAGAATTCAAACCAATTTGTACCATTTTGTCATAAGCAAACAAGATATAATTTCTAAAATTTTTGTAAGCAATTTGTACCTTTTTGTCATAAACAAACAAGATATAGTTTCAAACCTCAATGTGGTTTGTCAATGAAATAAGTCAATCAAAATATGAGAAACTTACAATCTCTCCTTTTAGCTATTTTGTGACAAAAAATACCGCTTACAATTAATCTTCAAAAAAAAAAAAAAAGCTAATGGTTAACAATTATTATTTTACAATACATAGAGATACCTAAAGTATGGATCATCAAGTCTTCAATCTCTTGTAGAATAAACAAACCCTACAAAATATAGCAACTACACTTTCCAAGACAAGTGTATGTGAGGTGATCAAAATGAAAGCCCAAATATAAAAGAATTTGCATTAAAGTAAAGCAATATGAAATAGTGCAATGCAATGCTCCCCTTCAAGGCATAATTCTCTCATAGCAAAAACTCCCATATCTTTCATAAATATTACTCTCCCTTTTTGTCATGAGATAGACAAAGGAGTATCCCCAACCGGGTTGCTTTAGCAAAGAGAGTTATTAGCACAAAAGAAAATTGAATAATCATATACACGAACTTTATGCAATTTAAATAATTGAGAGAGATTCAAGGAGATTTATTTTAAGAAAAAATGTGTGAAGTTGTTGCTTTGTATGCAAGATATATAACATCAAAGTTCAAGTAATGGTATTTGGCAAAGCAAACATCAAAATGGTTTCCAAAGAATTCAAACCAATTTGTACCCTTTTGTCATAAGCAAACAAGATATAGTTTCTAAAAATTTTGTAAGAAAAAGCAACTATATCAAACCTTAAAGGCAAACCAAGACATGGATAAGAAATCCCATTCGATTTTTCCAGATGAGACATCCGAATGCTAGTAGTCTTCTTTACACATTTAAGAAGAGAGACTAGACTACATTGGATGTAATATCCTTATTGATTGAATGGATACAAGATCCTTATTGATTGTATTCTTGTCATTTGCTTTCACACACACATTTGCATTCAAAGTTTGAGCAAATAAAGATATCATGCATATCATTCAAGCATGTCAATATAAAGTTCTCATGTTATGGAGATAAATTATATGTCATTCAAGTATACTTCCCAATTAATTCTCCTAGTCCAAAAATGTATTATTAAACTAAAAAATGACATGGATTATAAACAAATCAACGGAGCACACTTATTATATAAAATACTGTTAGGATTATGCTCAATAGCAAGAGTGTAATAAGTAATTGACAATCTTTTCATATTAATAAAGTGATTTCTGGTTTAACAAATCTTATAGCATTTATAGTTTAAATATTATAATTGTCAAAAGTAAATAATCATATGGTCAAATGACTATGAGATATAAAGAATTGTTTGTACATCTAGATATGTATGAGGTAGACACAATTCTTTAGTTAGTCTTGAATATTGTTCACAACTTAAGATAAAGGTTGGGCACCTTTACCTTGTTAAAGTTGTAGATTCTTTTGCTAGCATTTGCGTGGGATCAAAGGAGATATGATAAGTCTAAAATCATCAAAGTGTCTTTGAGTAAAATAATCTAGTGCACTAGGTGCATTAAATAGGACCACAATGAAATATTTTATCTAGAACCGTCAGTATATAAAAGTTTTCATTATGAAGACAATCAGAGAGTCTATCTTAATCCTGAGATAAATGATGGACTTATGGTTGCAAGTGTTATCATTTGAGCTATTAATGAGTATGATTATATAGCATAATCTATTCTCGATAGTTTGGTGGTATTCATTTGTTAATCGATAGAGGACTTCATTTATAGATATGGACATCGTGGCTCCATTTATTAAAATGAGAGTATAATATTATCATATGAATGTTTTGAGGTATTGGATATTAAATCTTAATGTTAAGTTTTCGATAGTGACTATTGAAACATGGCTTCTGGACAAGTCAAAATATCCAAGTTCAAAATGTGGTCATATGAGTAAATATGGTAACTAGAAGAGCTATATGCGGTCTATGAGCTCTTGGCGATTACTGATATTATTCACGAGGATACACTATCTCCTATAAGATTGTCTAGGGTTTGAATGAGAAACATTTACTTGTTCTATCTTTATTTAAGAGTACAATTTTAGCTCTTTAGTGGAATAAGCTAAAATTAATAGATCAAATCTAAGTAAATAATTTGTTGATTGTGATTGAGTTATGTCTATTGAAGCTTAAATTTAGATAGTCCGCCAAGATCGCCAATCCATACGGATTTGCATGGATCACTTAATATATTCTACCGGACCAATTATGGGTCCATCTAGAATTGTATTTAATATATTAAGAATATAATTTGCACATTATTTATTTAATGGGCTGTTAAATTATATTAATGTATTAATGAAAGACATGTGAACTTGTTTCTTTTAGTAAGAATGAGTCTAGTTCACATGTGAGATTGTTATTTAAAGTCTAATGGATTTAATAAAATGGAAAAAGAATATATAAGTCTATATACATATGTTGGGCAGCAAGGCTATATATAAAGCCTATTATATTGTTTTATTTTATTATTTAATTAAATGAGAATTAATTAATTTATTGATTAATTATTTAATTAAGAATATAAATTTTTTTCTGGCTAGGAAATATGTTTCTTAGTATTATATTATTGTTGGTAGTATAATTAATATTAAAGACTTTATTTGGTAAGTAGATAAATAAAATAAATTTATTTATCTAGTCAAATTAGAAAGTCTTTAATATAGTCAGAAATACACTAAAGAGTTAATTGGATTAGGGTTTAGAAATCAAAAGAATGATAAGAGTCATTAGTAGAAACACAAATCCTCTTCAAGTAAGGATTTCGGCTACCACCTAAATTTCTTAACCTAAATTTCCTATTAGAGATTTTGGGCAACCTAAATTATTTAGGCAAGAAATTCGGCTCAAGATATATATATTATAGTGGAATGTAGAATTCGGAATATAGAAATAATATATGTGGAATAAAAGGAATTGCAAAAGATATATATTATATTGTTCAAAGAATTCGCATTGAATATACACAATATATTGTGCAAAGAATTGCACCAGATATATATTATATAGAGTTCAAAGAATTCTTCAAAGAATTCGCATTGAATATACACAATATATTGTGCAAAGAATTGCACCAGATATATATTATATAAAGTTCAAAGAATTCGCATTTAATATGCACAATACATTGTGCAAAGAATTGCACCAGATATATATTATATTAAGTGCAAGAGAATTCGTACAAGTGAAATATATAATATATTGTGCAAGGATTTCACACTAGAGATAAATAATATATTCGGCCACTCTAATTGCTTGAGAGAGATTTTTATTCTTGCTTAAGAAAAAGAAATCCAACTCTAGAGAGTAGTGTAGAATTCGGCCAACAGAAAGAAAAGAAGTAGAGACGTTTTATTTTCGATAGTGCACTAGAAGCTTTTACATCAAAAGACTTTGTGCACAATTTCAAATAAGGTTCATACGAGTTTCAATTAAAATATTGATAATTCAAAAGTGACCGGAACGTTCTTTATTATCTCTTGGAAGTTTTTATGACTAACGAAAAAGAAAAAGTTTGTTATCCATCCTCAGGCATTCAATTCAAAGAAAGGGAGACTACGCTCCTAGGTGATCCACGTTTGTGATTGGATTGGGAGATCTTGCAGATTACCATCGACGCAAAGTCAATCGGATCACGCGACAAAAGGTATGGTACTTTTGTTTATACATTAATTTAATTAAGGGTTAAGGTTTATCTTTTAAAAATGAATTTTTTTTGTTATATACCAAACCTATTTTTCTCATTCCGCTGCGCGTATAAACTGGTTTTTCCCTACAAATATCATATAAGCATATATGTGCAACCAAGTTTCTCAAGCAATTAATAAAGAAGCATAAAGTTGATCAAATTTTTGCACATTTCAATTCATGCAAGTTCACTGAACTCTCTTTGCTTGAGCTCTCCTCACGGGGTCAATCCAACCGAGTTAATGTAATGCATGAGCCACTATAGACCTACCAAGTCTATTAGACCTAGTTATATCTATGGGTGACATGTTAGCACAATAGCAAATGGGTTCATCTTTTTTAATCCACCTAGGTGACACATTTTCATTCCTAGTTGTCATAGTATACATGTTACTTGATTTCATAGGATCATTGACTTTAGATTTCCTAGGCACATGCAAATTGGCTCTTCTAAGTCTATTTCTTTCTATCATACTCTCAACCTTACATTTCTTAATTTTGCTAAGGAAATTAGGCCTAATGTGCCCATAAACACCACAAAAATGGCAAGTAGGTATAAAATGAGGAGTCATACCATATCCTTATAAGGTCAATGGAGAGTTGTCATACATTTGATGTAACCTTTGGTGTTGAACCAGTTCTTTCCTTCTTTGTTGTTGGGTCGGGTTAGGATGTCTCCTTGGTTGAACCGAGTTGGATTGCCTTCTTGGTTGGTTAAGCCTCTGTTGAAGAAAGCTTGGGTGTGGAGCTCTTGGTTATTGAGGTTGAGCTTCACTCTTTGTTGGAATTTTCACTTGATCACTCTTGAATGACTTTTCAAATTCAATATTCCTCTTAGGATGTTGTGGAGGTGAAGCTTCCTTGATTCCATTTCCCTTGACAAACACCATTTGTATGAAAAAGGGGTTTTCTTGTCATCAACATATCCAAGACCCTTCTTGTCATTTAGCTTATTTCCATGCCCCAACATTTTGTCAAGCTTTTCAGTACTGGAAGTCATTTTGGGAAGTAACTCCTTAGTTTCCTCAAGCTTCTTCTTCATCGTGTCTTCACTCTTTTTGATTTTCCTCATTTCATCATTCAAGTGAGTCACTTTGGTTGTAAGCTTGAGATTCTTCTCCTTCAATTTTTAAATCTCTCTTTTCTTCTTCAACCTAGAGTCTTCAAAGTACTTGATGAAGTCTTCAACGTCTATATCTTCACCAATTCCTTTGTTTGAGTGAGATGAAGAACTCTTATCATTATAGGACCTCGAGACCCATCTTCCACTGTTCATCAACCGTAAAGTCTAGCAGATCTCGTGTAACATCTCCCGATGTTCATCAATCGTGAAACCAACCCTGATTATGCCTCCATTTTCTCTTTAGTAGATCTTACGTAACATCTTCCACGGTTTCTCAACCGCAGATTACAGGTTGCAAAACTTCCCAGATTTGATGACTTCAGCATTTCCAGACCTATTTTTGGAAGTGATATTAAAGCTTCCTATTATGATTTTCAAAGGACGACTCCCTTACACACTTTTACGAACTTTACATCATCTTAGATTTAGGAATATCCTCCTAACACATCCAAATCATCCTACAACTTTCATCACCATTTTCCTACACCAAATCCATTCCTACATCAATCCTTCCATCTCTATTTCACTTCAACACCAAGACCAACTCAAGAGATACGAATTTGGAGCATTTTGGATAAGAAGAGGAGCTTGAAGAAATAAGGACTTACTACACACCCATGGGTTTTCTCTTGACTTTTTTTTTTCTTTAATTCTTCTTTGTAACATCATTATGAGTAATTAAACCCCAATTGGAGGTCAATGTAATAATTCATAAATTGTAGGTGTTCCACCAACCATTTAAGTATTCAATCCATTAGTTTCATTCATTATTGTTAATGTTTTGATATCTTCTTGATTTGGAAATGCACACCAACTCTTTGGTTCAAGTTAGATGTTAAATTTAATTGAGATTTTGATTAGACACACACCCATGTTAACTGAAAACTAGTCCTCTTGAATGGAAGAGATGTATTGAGAGCACACTAATCCAATACATCTTGGCTATCTAATTTATCTAGGCTTAAGGATAATTCTCTCTACACTCAAGCTACACACACATAGTTTAGAATTGAGTGATTCTTTGAATCACACATAAAGGTATATTAGCCTTAAATGATTGAATAGGTCCTTAAAGAGTTAATTGGTTCATGATCGAGCCATTGCAATACTAGATTTTGGCATCCTTTTCCTTTGCTTTTGTTCGGTTCTTGGGTAAAATCGAGTGTCTAATGACTTGATTGAGGTTTTTGCAGGTTAATATTGATAGCAGGGTTTTGGTATAAGAGAGAAGATTCGGAGGCATAAGGTGCAAATTTTAGGAGATTTGGAGCATTATTGAAGGTGTTTCTACGGTTGAAGTGCCATCTTGCACAACCATGACACTCAAGCGACAATGATTCTCACGGTTGAAGTGCCGTCTTGGCCAATCGTGTCATTCGGGCAACAAGTTAGTGTCGCGGTTGAAGTGCCGTCTTCACCAACCACCTCAGTCGGGCGACAGTAATTTTCGTGGTTCATTTTCCGTCTTTGCCAACCGCAGCAAACCACGATCGCGGTAGTCCGTTAACTCATCTTCTATAAGGAATCTTGACCTATTTGGATCCCATATAAATACCTCTCTTTAGTTTTTCAGATCCAACATCATCATACATACGAGAATCACCCATGCTGCAGCCTTTTTACACCATTTCATCATCCTTTTCACATATTTCCTTCTACAAATCAAATTCCATCCATCATTGGAAGTTTTGGAAGCAAGATGAAAAAGAATCTCAAGAAGCTCTTATGGCACATATGGACTTTCTCTACTAATTAATCTTCTCTTCTCTTTTTTTCATTGATGTGTAACTAAACCTTGAGCAAGGGGATTGGTATAACCATATTGGACTACTCTATGTAATTAATTAGTCTATTTCTCTTAATTCAATTCAATTTTAGTCTCAATTATTGCATTAATTGCTTTAATCTCTCTATTCATGTTTTGTTGTGACCATAAGGGACATGGGTTTGTGAGTTAGTTTATATAAGAGGTTGAGTTTAGGTGTGGATGACCATTCCATCTAAATCTCACCCCAAGCTTAGTAATCGGAAAGGTTGGTGTATGCATGACCATGTTATGTCAACTTGGCTTAGAGTTTTATGTTAAATAAGGGGATTGATCATTGCTTGTTACGTGACCTTGTGTAAGTAATGGGAAAGACCTAGAACTTAATGAATTTATCTTTAAAAAAGCCCTAAAATTGGATTGAAGTGACTAATTGAGTGCTTGAGTGCTCTAAGAAAAGTTGCATCGATTCCTTAGTGCTTTCTCCCATATATTATCTACTTGTGTGTTTGTTGTGTTTAGTTTAGTTTTTAGTTACAAGTTTGCATTTTCATATTACAAGTTTGCATCTTTAATCATTTTCAAGAAACCAAATCATTTTTTCCAAACCGAAAGCCTTATGCAATTTCATTTTCATGCACTTAGAGTTGATTTTTCTTAGACTAAGTAATATTCAATCAATTGAATCACTGATCGCAGTAAACGAACTTAATTTAAATTGAGCGTAAATTTCACTGCACTAGTTCACCCACTATTTGTGTACAAATTTCATTGACTCCCTAAACGCATCACATATTCTCACATCATTTCATTGTTAATTGCTAGTTGTTAATTTAGATTAATTAGTTGGCAATTCTAGATTGCCATAGTAGTTGTTAATCCTCAAATCTAACTATTGAACTTTACTTTTTCTACTTTTGGCATTCTACCTTGTTTTTGATCATTATTACCCTAAGATCCCTGTGGAACGAACCTCTCTTGTCGTTATACTAATTTTTGAACTTTTGAACACATTGCTAGATATTTTATAAATATCTTTTGACTCATATATTTAGACAATAATTTATGCGCGTTCGACTTTTGATAGATATTCACATAATACCTACTAAGACTATTTATAGGCATATGTAAAGTTTCAAAAAATAAATTAAAGACTTTATGGATTTCTAGATTCAACGGTTTTTATTTTTTTTTTGGGATTTCTAGATTCATTTTTAATTCATATAATTAATACACACAGTGAAAAATTAAGTTATGGTTATTGCCCTGGTACCTACATCTATCACGACCATTAGAACTTAGAAGTTAAAATATTATTAGATTTCAATTTTTATTTTTTTTATTTTTATTTTTTTATGTTATTATATTTCAAGTTTGAAAAGAATGAAATGTTAAAATTCAGTTGAAAAAAACAATAGTGCATATTCCCTTCACTTAAGCATAGATGTCCCAACATGTGTAGATCAAGTAATACGAATTAAATTCGCACCCTTCCATAATTGTTAAGGAGTTTAATGTATATGACCTTTCACTTTACTTCAATTAATTAAGGGGATTATTAATTCAATACAAATTTTCAATTATTACGGGAGTTAAATGTATATATAATGCATGTAAAATAGGCATGGTCAAACTAGTTAAATAGGTGGGATTATTAATTCGAATGGGTTCAATGTATAGATAAAGTATGACCTTTCATTTTATTTCAATTAAATGGATGGATAATTTTTTGAAATGAGATAGATAATTAATATTAGGATATTAAATAAGTGGATTATTTATTTGAAGGAGTGCAATGTATCTATACATACAGATCTTTCATTTTACTTCCACTTTTATTAGATATGTGGATCATTAATACTAATATACAATTAAATAGGTGAGTTTTAAAAAAACTAAATAATGGCCAATGATTCTTAGGCCAACATGTGGTATGTTATTCTTCCATTATAGAATATTATATAGATTTGGATATACTAATTAATCTTATGAGTGACAATATATGTAACCTAATTTTCATCTTAGGAGTGGAATTACACAATATGTTAGTGTAATTTAATGCAAGTTTTTTATTTATTTATTATTTTTTTTATTTTTTATTTTTTATTATTATTTTTTTAAGTATTACACTATTACATAAATTTAGAGTTTTTTAGGGAGGTAAAGACTCGAACCCCCAATCTCGTGGTGCAGATGTGAGGGATTTTACCATCGGGCCAATCTCATATTGTCAAGTTGCTATAATTACTTTTATTGACATTGATTTTTGGTTTATCTTGTCAATAGTGACTCGTATGCAGATCAACACTTGGAACAACCTATGAGATGTAGCCAGGTTGCCTCACTGATAAGTGTGTGAGTTGATGAATAAGCAATAAATAAAAGATAAACGTAAAAACAATAAAGGGCACTAGGATTTGTACGTGAAAAACCCTGAAGTAGGGAAAAAATCACGGTCGTCATGATGATAGAGAGAGAGAAATGTTCACTATGCAAAAATGATTACAGCTTACAAGTGATGTATTACTTGTGGTGCCTCTTCCTTTCTTTACTTGATACATGTTTTTATATAGGGGTTAGGGTGTTGCCCTAGCCCTTGGCTTGCAAGCAAAGATTATTATTAGGTGAGATCCTATGAGGATCGTATCTAGTCGAAATTCTTGGTGAATCGAGTCTTCATTAATTTATGGTTGAAATATACAAACACGGTTAAATTGCCAAAAGCTAACCTAAGTGAATAGGTTTTCAAGTCTTTTTCAATCCCTTAGAAACAAACAAAAGTTTGTCCCTCTAGATAGCTTGTATCACAACAAATTAAAGATACGAAAGCACACATTGACTATTGAAAAGCATATTCAACTAAGCATATCAAATAAAGTCTATAACTTACAAGTGAAGGAATCAAACTAAAACTAAAATCAACTAACTCTTGTATTAATATATATGTTCAATATACACTTAACTCCTTGATTTTAATCATGCAACTAAAGCTTGAAATAAAACACATCCATTAAGCATATATTCAAGACTTTAGAACTAAAACCAAAAATGCAAAAATCAAAAGATATGTTCAATGAAATTCTCTAACAATCATTTAGAACACATATTCATAAAATAATCAATTAAATCTCAATAGGCTATAAATATGAAATTAATTATGCTAATCATAAATATATTCAACTAAAAAAATCCTAGCACATATAAAGGCTAACAATCATCAAAATAAAATCAATTAAAGCACAAATAGCCCTAGATTATAAACTAGTCACAATACAACTCTTAAACATGTGAAATATTAGATTAAGAAAAACCTAATCACAGTCAAGTCTCTAATTAGACATATCTAACTTATCTCTTATTAACATTTGTTCAAGTACCATACATGAATAGGTTTTAACCAAATTAATTGCCAACTTTTTCAGTTAATCAATATTAATCACAAACACCCCTAATGTCTAATATAAATCATCATGTAAAGTAAGTGTGGAAAATAATGACAATGATACAATGCTTTGTTTTACATGAGAAAACCCTAAGAGGGTAAAAACTCACGGGCATAATTGCCAATCAAACCCTCAAATCTATTTACAAAAATGATTACAATCTAGGTTGACCACATCACACCTATTCGATTACTAATACATTTTTGTTACCCGCAGACCTTTAATAGTGATTATATGCTCTTCCTTGTAAAATACCCATGTAAATATAAGACTTAACTCTCAATAGAAGAGAAATGCAACCTTATGTGAATATGAAGAAGATTCAAAATGCATAAATGCAATGTCAAAACATTTAATGCTTATCTAACCATGGATGAACAAGTCAAACAATCCTAGATATCATGTTGCTATATGACATGCATAAAACTTAGCTATATGAGCAAATAGAACTTTAGATGCAATAGCTATCACAAACAAAGCCGAACAAACAACACACAAATCTTAACTAGTAGATAAAAATCAAATCTTGATGCAAATCAAGTAATAAAGGAAATATCTAGTTAAGCAAGAACACAAGAATAGATAAAGATGATATTCTACTTACCAAGTCATGTGTGATAAAGAAAACCCATGAAGAACACAACCTAGATGATGATAGATGATGTTTGAAACATGAATGAATGATAGGTATTTGAGTTTTGGTTGATAAAAATCAAATCTTGATAACTTTTCTTGCAAGACATTCTTAAGCTTTCAAGAAACTCAAATTATAAGCTCTAGGTTGACCAATGAGAGAAAGATGCATATATATATATATATATATATATGAAGCCTCAAAAGAAATAACGTCGTTTTGGCTAACAGCCATAAAAACGAGTCATACTGCGGTGCGTGCCGCGGTACGGACAAAGTGTCCACACCGCGGTACACACGGCGTCACTCTCTTGGAAAAATTCGATGTTGGAACCACTTCAGAGGCAACTTGCACCAGATGTGGTACACACGGCGAAACATAACATAGGTGCATGCGGTTCATGCAAGGGAACGAGGTACCCAAAGTGGTACGGATTGCGGCAAAGAGAAAAATTCTCTTTTCAAATCAATAAGGCATACATAATCTATATGAATGTTATGCAAGTGTGAAGTGAGCAAATAACATGCATGAGCATCAAACATTAAACACACAAAAATATACAAGATATGTAAATGCATGAGATGTGTGTGTGTGTGTGTGTGTGTGTGTGTGTGTGTGCAATTAAGAGTCAAGACAAGTAAGCTACATTCCTTGAAGCACTTGAAGTCCACAATAAGGTCCAATAGCATTTGAGAAGAGTTCTTCGAACCTAAGCTACCCTTACAATTTTAAACCTCATTTTGATTTTATCAATGAAATAAGCCAATCAAAAAGTGAGGCATTTACAATACACTAAAATGAGAAGAAGATCTAAGGTAATTGAACATTTAAAAGCTTAGAATCAAAAGATAATCAAATACAATGTGAAAAAGAGTGCAGCTACCAAAATGGTGAAGAACACCAAAAATACTTGAACAAAAGACTTCAAAGTTGCTTAGAGATGATGGAGGACTTCAAGACGAAATTTCTCCCTTTTGAATCACTCAATTTTGATAAGAAATGAATGAGATATGGTGATTTAAAGTTGAGAGAAAACTTTGAATTTTTTTGCATTTAAGGGTCGTTTGTTTTTTCCACTTAAGACTTAATGAGTTTGAATTGAACTCACTAAGTTGTTTTGTTTGTTTTTTTAAGTGGTCAAACAACTTAAAAATATAAAAAAACAATTTTTTTTTTTTAAAAAGTAAGAAATCCTGACTTTTAACTTAATTCTAAATCACTGAATTATAAATAAAATATTTTCTTCCAAGTCTATCCTTTAAAAAAAGATATATTTCTAAATTTATCCTAATTTGATATGGTGTAGAATTCTTTCTTTTAATGTATTTCTTATTTAAAACGGCTTTTAGAAAGAAAAGAAAAGAAAAGAAAAAAAAAAAAAAAAAACTCTAATCACTTCTCATATTGAAATCTTCCTAAGATTAAACAATTGAATTTCTCTCCTACCAAATCCAGGTATGAACTCTTTATTTTTTTTTTTAATCTACGTGTAGTGGTGAATAAACTTGTCTATCATATTATAGTGTTTGTTATCGTTATTTTATTATGATATTATGATCATGATGTTATGATATATTGTTTTCTTTAGTAATCCAACTGTTTTTCCTGCATATCTTCATATATTAGTATGGGTATAGATGTAAAATTACTTATTTTCAGACAGTTTTATTTTTAAAAAACAAACATGTTGACAGTATATTCAGACGTGAAAAAAAAAATATATGTCATTCAAATTCAGATTTCAGTCACTATTCAGTCTTCAGTAAAATTCACAGTCTTTATATAAAAAAACAAACGACCCCTTAGTCTTCTTAGTACACAAATGAGAGAGAGAGAGAGAGAGAGAGAGAGAGAGAGAGAGAGAGAATGTTCAAAAGAATTGGAGGGAATCCTAGGTGGAGAGAATTGGATTTCCGGCAAGCAATGGTGACACACATCAGCTCCCTATAGTGGGCACGTGGCCTCCACGGGGGCAGATGGCATCCCTTCCCATGGAGGCCATGCACCTCCACGGGAGAGAGGTAGTTTGGCAATTTGCCATCCCTTTTCCCTTTGTTCTCTTTCGCATACCTCGCGTGTTCTTCGACCGTTCTTTGGCCTTCGAATTTTGATTTCAAATCTGTTTTTGGATTACGAGCCGTAACTCTCTCACGGACATTAACATCTAAGAAACTACAGCCAAAGATATGGAAATCGAATTGATACATAAGAACGAAAATTATGCACGATAGACACACAAAAAATTTCATAAATTCAAACTCCAAACTCGAAAACTTATGAATGAGTAATCGAAATTTTCGGAACTCAATAAGGAACAATATGAAAACAAATTCAAGTCCGATATCAATAAAATACAAATAAATAAACACAAGAACACACAAGTATGCTATTTCCTAGAGATATTCCTAGAACATGCATTTTTACAAAATTTGTCAATTTAAATCTAATGCATGTGGATACAATAACATATGTATGTATATGTTATACCAATTGAGTACAATGATACATGGACACATATGGATGCAATGTGTGTGTGTGCTTAAACGCATTGCATGAGGAATGACGTCTAAATATACCTTTGATGTGCAACAATGCTAGCTCCTCTTGAAGACTTCTCTTTACTTGATTAACCATGAACCTAGAAAACTAATCAATACAAAGAAAATATCGTTTTGATATAGAATTATGTCAAAATACTCAAAAACATAACAATGGTACAAGGATCTCTATTCCTTATGGAAATTATCTACTAAATCTTCACATTTATTACTTGAATTGACAACAACTGAATTGTTGGCAAGGATATTGACGATATCTTCTCTTTGCTTTGTGGATGGTGAGTTCTTGTTAATTCGCAATTTGGGGACGTTTCGGCGAGCAAGTTTCTTTGATAAGTGACTTTCTAGTTGCTTCGGAGTTCACCGCTATTGCACGTAGTTCGATAAGCTATTATGGCTTGATGTCGTGGATACTTGATTCCATAAATTATGGGCTTTTGGCTGACGTGTCAAGCTGGATAAAATTATCCTAAAAAATCCCCCCCTAAATCCGCGAGGAGAGTTGTTGGCGAGTTGCTTATTTTGACGAGTTAGCAACTGTCCAAAATGGATTTATAGAGATCTTTGCATTTAATGCTGCATTAATTTGTCGTCTGAATTTCAACAGTCTAGATAAATGTGCCTTCATTATTAACCTTTCAAAACATTTGAACAACTCAATGATGGGACATAAATGAGGGGTTGTTTCACTTCTTTTCATATCCCATCACGACACATGCATAGATGTGATTAATGAAGAAGTTACCTTTCATATTTCACACCAGTTCTTTCTTTAATGAGTACGTTTCTCAAAACGACACGCCTCTTGGTTCTTCTATTTCCTTAAACTCTATAAATACCAGTGTCCTATTTGCTTGCTTCCTCACATTCGAATTTATGCTACTATTTTTTCTTGACCTATTTTTGTAATGTATTTGTTTCTTCTCTTTTTTCTTCAAATTTTTTTCATAATAGCTGGTTTTGGAGTTTCGAGATTGGGCACTCAACTTGTTTTTGAGCATGATCTTGCAGAGTTTATGAGGGCCAGAATATATTTTTCTCCTAATTTCTCCTGTTGGTTCGACTGCTAGCTGAATAGAGTAGAGAGTAACAATGACCTGACCGCTTCGAACTTTCAGCAGTGGTTGAACTACTTCTTTCTGAGGGTCGGGTGGTGTGGAACCCTCCTTAAGACGCAAAGGACATTTATGGCACATGCTGTGTTATGGGATCACTCTTTCTCTTCAGCCTTTCATTTCTCACTTTTTGGGGCAAGTGAGGCTCTCGCCTTGCCAATTGTCACCGATATGCTATCGTATCTTGATGTGTATATACACTCTTTAGAGGTTGAATGGCTTACCAACCCATTACTTTCCATGAGATCTTGCGTTTTTACAAGGTGTAATCTCTCGGACTTGGAGCTTATCTCCTCGTGGCGACCCAAGGATGACTAGTTAGTGGGCATCTTGACTTCAGGGCCAATCGAGTGTGACTCTTCTGGAAAAAGAGGTGAGTTTATCTGGGGAGTCCTTTCTGCATCGACCTTTTGGATGAACATGTGGTTTTTTGTGAGAAGTGATTGGGGAGGTGTCACGGCGATGGATCCCAATTCTATGTAAAATTCTACCCTCATGTCATAAAAATTTTCTCGACCTCGTCCTCGTCCTCATGGTGACGTGACTTATCCTCCAAAAAATGAACGAGGATAGGCATATTTCTTGGATCCTAACTTCTTCTTAGTGGAAGAGAGGTTATCCTAACCTATTCTTCTATGGGAGGCTGATTGATCTGGATATTTTTCCTAAGCACTTCGACGGTAAGACTCGATGTAGGTTTTCCTTTACTTACTTGCGTTGGCTTTTTCGTGTACGATTGAAATTTTAACAATTTTCATCTTTTGTATGGTCTAGTGTGAGAAGCTGATCCCATATGTGGCTTGCGAGCCATTCTAACCAGGCCTTTTATAGAGCGACCTCTGTGCGACCTTCTTGAAAGTTCATCTCTTCATTCTCCTCCTTAATAGCCCACTTGTCATAGACGCGAGACGACTTCGACAGGTTCTACACTTAATCGGTCTGCTGATAAAGGGAAATGTATTGCTACTAGGTATAACAATTAAACCCAAACCCATGGAACCCGCCCGAACCCAACCCGTTTAAAGAGGGTTTGGGTTGGGATAAGTGTACCTGTGGGTGGGTTTGGGTTTGGGTTTAGGTTTGAAAATTGTACCCGTTACGGGTTTGGGTTTGGGTTCGGGTATGGATTCGGAAAAAAAATCCATACCCGAACCCGTGTACCTGCGAACAATAAAAATGATATAATATTTTATTATTTAAAATATTATAAATTTAAACTCTAATAAAAACTTTTTAATTATATAGAGAATAAAATGTAAACATTTCAATCTATTAAGTGTTTTTATTCTTTAAAATTATAATATTTCATATATATAAATAATATAGCAATATTTTTTTTTAAAAAAAAATTTGGTGGGTTTGCGGGTTTTATCCGTGGACCCGCTTGTTTCAGGGGTTCGTGGGCGGGTTTGGGTGTCCCCCAAACCCACGGGTAAAACCCGTACTTGAACCCGTTTATTTTCGCGGGTTCACGGATGGGTTTGATATACACAAAGTTTTACTGGTTTGGGTTTGGATTTTGCTAAACCTGCCCTATTGGCATTCCTAATTGCTACTGAGTCATCTCGCTCTACAGACAAAAGAGAGCGTTTGTCAGAGTCTGATCAATGGGATCACATCATGCGAGGTGGTTGCCTTATTTCTTTGGATGAGGAGGTGACAAGGAATAAAAAATCTAGAGTTGATGAGGTTGATGTCGTCCATGTCAAAAAGGTTCAGAAGTCGACGAATCCTGCCATTTTTTTAAAAGCCATTTTAGATCGCTTTTGACTTGGGTTGCTAATTGTGTGCCTATCCTAACCATTCTGGTTGGTTGCGATAGGTCCAGTACTATCTCTTCAACTATTTCTTCGCTACTGTCTTCTTCTGGAGCTTTCTTCTATCTTTTTTCTTGGGATCTCTAAGGGACCTTGGAGATCTGATGTCTCCCCTGGTGGCGAATGACGGCTAACAGTCACCGCTTAGATTTCCACCTATCTTTTGGTGTTAACCACAAGGTCAGAGGTTCACCTCTTCTTCTAACTCCAATTGTTGATGTCGATTTTTGGTTAATCATGTCAACAGTGACACGTATGCAGATCGATGCATGGAACAACCTATGAGATGTAACCAGGTCACCTCACTGATAAGTGTGTGAGTTGATGAATAAGCAATAAAGAAAAGATAAACGTAAAAACAATAAGAGACTCAAGGATCTGTACGTGGAAAACCCTGAAGTAGGAAAAAAAACCACGGTCGTCGTGACGATAGAGAAAAAGAAATGTCCACGAAATAAAAATGATTACAGTTTACAAGTAATGTATTGCTTGTGGTGCCTATGCCTTTCTTTGCTTGATACATGCGTTTATATAGGGGTTAAGGTGTTGTTCTGGCCCTTAGCATGCAAGCAAAGATTATTATTAGACTAGATCCTAGGAGGATCGTATATAGGCGAGATTCTTAGTGAATTGAGTCTTCATATATTTATGGTATATAAGGATCTTCATTCCTTATGAGAATTGTCTTCTGAATCTTCACATTTATTACTTGATTTATCAACTGTTAGATCATTGGCAAGGATATTAAGGATATCTTCTCTTCACTTTGTAACTAGTGTGTTCTTGTCAATTCACCATTCAAGGACGTTTCGACGAGCAGGTTCCTTTGATAGGCGACTTGTTTATTGTTTCGCAGTTCACTGCTATTGCACGTGGTTCAATAAACCGACATGGTTTGATGTTGTGGATACTTAATTCCATGAATTATGGGCTTAATGCTGAAGTGTCAAGCCAGATAAAATTACCCCAAACAACTTTCTAAAAAGAGTGGTGGTCTATGTTGGTGATTTGAATTCTCCTCATGAATTTTAAGTTTTTTAAAAATTAGGTAACATGTGATTACATAATGATCATTAATGGACGGTTAAGATTCATTTGATTATTTTGTTTTATTTATTAATATTCGGTATTCAGTCATAATTTTTATTTTTTATTTATTTTTTTAAAAAGCGTAAAATTTAGATAACAAGATATCTTTGTCCTTACTTCCAGCCTAATTTTTATTTATTTTTATATTATATATCCACCTATTTAGATCGAGTATTTTATTTTATTTTTTTTGTTGAAGTTTTTTATTGTTGGTAGGAGTCGAGCCGCTAATTTGGGAGTCATTTACTCAAACCCTAAATTAGTCCATCTATCGGCTGAGCTACGCCTCTAGGGACTCCTAATTTTTATTTTAAGAGGCCTATAAATCACATAATTACGAGATGTACAGTCAAAGAAATTATGATTAAAGAAGTACTAATAGGTTGTAGACTTATCCTTGACCAGATCTGGTCAACTTTTTTGAGTTCAATTCCAAATACGAGATTGTAAGATTTTGTATTGCATGCTTAGCCGTTTGCACTTTGCAGTACTACTTAATTGATGGGCCTGCTCTCCTGTTCTAGTCAACGCTTTCAAACCTGTAATTAACATGAATTATTCTAACAGTTTGCTTATTTTTTGTAATCATGATTGGGAAAATCTTCTTCGAGTTTGTAATGACAAAATAAAAAATAAAAAAAATAAAATAAAAAATAATAAAAAAATAATATTACAAACAAATAAACATCACCCAGATTAATTAGATATCCAAATGATGAAATTGGGATGTTGTTATCATGCATGGTATTGCAAATAATAATTAGCAACTGTTTCCTTAAATGGATATGAAATTAAAAATATTTAATTAACAAGAAAATGTTAATATATGCACACATGTTAAGTGTTAACAATTGAAAAAATAAATACGAAATTTATACTTATTTTTTTGAGATACAGAAAATTCAAAATTGTATATTTATATATTGAAAGAAGATATATGAATTGTTTACTTAAATTTTGGTGATGCGTATGTTAAACATGACCCTAATTTTAGATCTCATCGATTTATATCTCAAGTTGTATCGTGGTGGTTCCAGTCAAATTATATATGATAAGAAAATTAATATGTATATACATATCCGTTGAATAAAATTGTGACATATATCACACTTTGACACCAGTTGAGATACAAGGTAAAGTTAAAATTGGGATCTGTAATATTAAAATGAAATGCTTATTTTCACCATAGATGTGTTGAAGTTTAGTAAAATACAAGGATTCAAAGACTTTTCACAATTTCGTTTAGTGGATTGGGCCCCAAAGTCCTCAATAAGTTGGCTACCTACAAATTCATCATGACCTTTCTATTGGACTTTGGATCAAAACCTCAGTCCTCATGCACTAATGAAGGACCAATTGGGTTTCACTGACATTACTAATGATGGACCTTCTTCAACTTTATGAATCGAACAGTGTTTCATTTTTATTACAAGAAATACAAAAAATATCTCTTATAGTTCCGCTGTGAACTAGATTAGATCTTAAATCCTCGTGAAGGACAACAAAATATTTCAATTAAATTGGTTAAACAAGGTATCGTGTTACAATTAATTTGAAGATTGAGAAGATCAGATACACAACTTCAATGATGTAAGTATAAAAAATATATCATTAAGTTAATGTCATCGATCAACAAAATAAAACAGCAAAATGAAATGAAATAGTAGTGGAGAATATATATATAGTATTGGGCATGCGAAAAGGGATGAGTTGAATTTGTTTTAACTAAGATGGTGACGTGCATGCGGCGACAGTACGTGGAACTGCTAGCTTTGCATAGTTTGTCTATCCTTTTTACCAATTACTTCACCTTTGATGAAATTTTGACCTTTCGTTTCTTGGATTTACTTCCATCAAATCAATTTATTATATAAAAAAGAGAGGGAGTGAGTGGAGTGGAGTCATGTTTAGAAGTCTTGTTGTATCGGAATTTGAGAGAAGAAACAGTGTGTTTCGGCCTTCGGGTTTCCTAATGAGGAAAGGTCATCATCATTTAACTGACACCAGACCAGACATTGTTATATGGGAACACATCAACCCTATTTGCATACTGTTTCAGCTTCTACATTTACAGCCAATTTCAAATCTATATATTTATTTTTGACAATATTTTGTTGAACGAAATTATCATTAAATGAAGTAGTATATATATAGTTCTATTGAAGAGTTTCAGTAAAATTAGATGATGCTCTTAGGTACCTTTAATATCATGAATTATAGCATCACTTTGACATTAAATTCTTGTTCTTTTTGCCCACTGAATTCTTGAAGAAGCTTGAATGTACTTCTTCTTTCTCCGCCCATATATGCATGCCACCATACTTGTGTCTGTGGTTTCACCGTAATGCAGTTTTGGAATCATAGAAGGACTTGCTTTAAAAAAATAATGCATTTACTTTTTTGAGATTGTTTTGATTAATAGAATAATTAGACGATCAGCTTAATTAGTATAGTAGTAGGATCCTACTAGGGTCAACAACTTAAATATGAAATATTTGTAGAGTACATCTGGATGCTCTCTAAAAAAACATACTCTATCTATATCTATAAAATAGAGTTTTAAAAGGGAATATTCTTTTCATATTTTACTTCTAATTTTTTTTTTCACTCTCATCACACTTTCTATCCCTATCTCTATATATATTTCTATTAAATAAATATTCAATATTTGTCTCATTTTAAATATCATGATTAGGTCTTTATAATGGTATAATTTTTATAATAATAAAATTTATAATTTTTTTTATATTAATTGAATTTAATTAAAAAGGTAAAAATGATATAAATGTCAAATATTTATTTAAAACTATAGACATGAAGGTAAAAATGAAATATAAAATGTTAAAAGTAAGTTTAGAGAGTTTTATATTTGTTACTCTAAATTTGAACTCTAAATTTTTTTTTATTGAAAACAGGATTTTATAGTAAGCTGGGAGCATATGATTATCTATTTCTATTTTAGAGTTCGCACTCTGTATTAAGAACAGTTATTATACGACCCAATTAATTTTGATATAATCCGTACTAACACTTGGGTTTTTATTGCTATGAGATGACGGTCTGCTGTTTTATAGTAGTTCAAAACTTCAGTTCTGACAAATCAAAAGCTCAATTAAACTGGGCCAGATAATTAGGACCCAATTAAGTTCTCGTAAAAATCACGTTGTAAATTTCCTTTCTTAGCCTACTATTTCTAATAACTAAAGCAATTAAAGTATATATTAATAACATCTTGAGAGTAAAAAGCGCTTAATATTTCAATTTCGAATAGTCCCACCGGCAAATGGTATATGTGGAAATGGTGGAAAATATCACATTTTCTAACTCACTTGGTGACAAAGTGACCGGTTTAATAACTTAAGTTTAAAAGGCACTAAAATAAGTGACTTTTAAAAATGTCCTTATTTTACACATTATCTTTCTTATTTTAAAGTTTTCTGAGATTTTTTCTTTTATCTTCCTCTACAACAGACCTTCAATGAAAGATGGAGGTTGAACACCATAATATTATCAATTCATCTCCATTGGGATAATTAATTTTGTGGCGCTACGTAGACGGATTTGGGGGTTGAACTCCCCACTGAGCTCACGGTGATCTAGCTGCCTGGTCAGCTCGCGGGGGTGTAGTGGGCAGCACCCCCGAAGCTTTTTTTTTTTTTTTTTTCAATTTAAAGCCACGCTCGGCCAAAATCCACCAGCTACAGCAAATTTATTATATTTGCATCTTTCCAGGAAAGTGAGTGGAGGACTGATCAGCCCCCAAGAACAGTTTGCAATCCTTAGAGAGAACAATCGAAATCACAAGAGTGAACATCCACCATAACCATCCAATGATATCTCTCTTTGGACAAATGAAAAAGGACTGAGTAGTGATACCTCAACAACTTCATCTTCAGTAATGTTATAGTTAACCTAATTAACAAGGACAGTCCCACTCCCACCCACAGTAATCATAAAAAATAAGATATTTTAAACACGAAATTTCATGATTAAGCTGGGATTAACAACCATTAATTAATGAAAACCATTTTACATTTAAGTATAAAATAGAAACAAATTAAGAGAAAGGAACTGCATATATAGTGGTTCTTCGACCAATAACACTTATATAGAGTGTAGTCTGAACTCAAAACAAAATTCTGATTGATGGATATGAAATTGAGCTGAGATGAACATTACAGTACTGTTGCAAGAAAACTGAACTCAATATATATATATATATATATATATATATAGAAATGGAGAAGATATTGCACTCTATTAAAACTACCCAAGTCGAAGCTCCAAATCTAAAACCTCCTTCGGATCTTTTAAACCAATTCCCAATTCCAAGCTAACAACTTTTTCTTTCTCATCAAAAACACCAAATTTACATTTTTGGGCATGATCTTCCAATTCTACAGCCCCAAATTCAGCTCTGATCATGCTCTTCTTCTTTGTCATATCTCCAAATCGACGACATTCGAGTAACAGTTTGTTTTCCTGATTTGACGACGGTGAAGAGAAAGCTGCGAGAGGTGTAGAAACCAATGGTTTACGTGCGTAAGGAGATATCGGTGAGAACTTAAAGGAAGGCCGAGATGAAAAGGATGAGGAGGATGAAGAAGAATTAGGGTTAGGGTTTGGAAATTGAAGAAGTGGTGAAGCTAAATGTCTGAGCCTGGCTCTATCTCTTCTATGGACGTTCATGTGACCTCCAAGAGCTTGAGCAGACCTGAACTCTCTGCTGCAAAAGCTGCAGTTATAGTTCTTGGGAGGCCATGAATGATCACCTTCCATTTCCAAGCTCAGTTTTTGATCACATTCCCATTTGCCCTTAACATCATTCTTACTTTTCATCAGCTGATAGGTCCTCTCCATGCTGTACTAGTACTTCTGCTAGCTTCAGTCCTCCAATCTAAAATGATAAAAAAACAATAACAACAAAACGACTTTGAGAGAGAGAGAATTTTCAGTGATATGATCGGATGGACAGTGATGAGAACTAACATGAAACAAGTATTGCTTGAAAGAGAAGCTTAAGTAGTCTTTAAATTCTATCATGAAACAAGCACTGAACTGAAATTTGCAATGAATTTACTCACCTGCTGCTGCTGCTGCTAGTGTCTGCTACTATTTGTGGATATTGCTTCATGGAATGTAGATGGCAGTGAATTGGATGTTCCTTTAATGCCAAATCTATTCCAAATCTTGCAGACCTTTTCTTATACCAATTTGTATTGTTCAGATTTCACAACTTTTTCAAACAGTTTTTCTTCTTTTTTGATAAAGTAAATAATGCACTCAAACACCTGGGTGCGGCTCCTTTTTAAAAACACCAAGTAATAAGGAAGGGTGTCTTATATATAGTTTATGCTGATGAGTTTATTCAGTGTGTATTTTAATACCAGTGGATTTTTTCTCAAACTTAAAAAAAAAATGCAAATAACATTTTATACCATAGTTTTCTTATCACTATACACTAATGTAATAAAGTTAATGTATGTAAGTCATTCATCGTACATAACTGAATGTAGACTGCTATTTGTATTTTTGGAGAGCACATAACCTATATTTTCCTTTCCTATTAAGATGTCCAAATGTCATATTCTGTAATTAAATTGGTAGAAGTGGAACTAAGGGTGCAATATGGATTATTGGGTTACTGTGTTGTGGTTGTACGTATTAACTCAAATATGACCCCAATAGTTTTTTGCTCAATCCAAATATATGATTTATTAAGCTTATCATATCACAAGTCAAAACTCAAATAATATACTCCGTTAATTTAAATAATGTACTCCATTAAATTAACGGTTACCTATACAGACCCATTTAACCTATTAATTTACAAATCATGTTAATTATGTGATAAAACAATATTCGAGTAATCTATTTATCTATTTAAATTCTTAAAAATTAATTACATAATTCGATACACCAAACCTATTAATAAATGAAAATAATCAACTTTGATATATTGTTCATTCAAAATAAAATTTAGATTAATATAAAAGATATTAAATCATATTAAATGAGTTAGCCAGTTAGAAAGGGTTCAATCTAAGCATGATTAGTTTACTTTACGAGTTTAATGTGTTGATCCGTTAGTAACACGAATTGAATCCAATAACATCTAACCCAAACACACTAATTTTATGTCATATCAAAGATTTCCACCCTAGGTGGAACACATCTTCATGGAGAAAAAATATTTAATGAGATGGATGTATGATGTTATCTATATGTTTGTCCAATATAATCCATCATTTAAAAAAATAATAGAGGTGATTTGGAATTTAAATTAATATATAAATATATACGTGATATGATTAATTTTATTGATTAAATGTATGAACTAATGTGATAGCTCATCCCATTCATGCATATCTCTTCTAACAATAATAGTACTTAGCTTTTTTGTAGATTAGATGTCAAAAATCTTCAATAAAACGGAATGTGTATTTAATATATTTAAAATTATTTATTTATTTATTTATTTATTAAAATTAGTTTGCCCCTATGTATATATTTATCTTCAAAATCGTTTCTCTAAATAATTCTAACCATCACCAACAGACTTTAGTAAATAGAAAGACATAATATATTTGAACGACGTCCTGTCTATGTAAAATATGTACATATAAGGGCATAATTGTAACATTAAAGAGATCTTTCACCTCCAAATTAATTACGATGATATAATGAATCATTAATGCTAGTCAACTCAAAAATTTAGCCCAAAAACTAACCCAAATGATATGGCAAGTGATTTGTCATTACCATATTATTCATCACATCACCCTATGATTTGTGTGGTGATGACTGATGATGACTGATGATAACTTATTTATTACATCATTTGAGTTGAATTTTGGGTTGTATAAACTACTTAGGTTTTTTTTTTTTTGTTTTTTTTAATTTTTTTTTTTTTGAACTATTACAATAATTTAGATTGGGTAAGTGGGCATGATTAGAATCCACAACCTCTGGGATATTGTAAGTGTAATTAAGGGGTTTACCACTGAACCAGGCTCATCTTGTCCACAATGTGGAAATTGTAAAGATACATGTATAAGAAATATAGAACAAAGATGAAGAATAAGAGCCAGAGCTTGACACTGTTTTATTGGAGATTAAGAGACAAAATATCTATTTTGTGTTTCATTGATTTTCATTACTTTGAAGTAAATGATCAAACACTAATTTATACATAGACCAATTTGCCTGATCCTAACAACCTATCAACCAAGTTGTGTGACTCTTACAAATGAATGACAACCAATCATTTTGCCACCTGGCAATTCTGTTACAACTTGTAATTTGGATTCCCACCAATTCTTGAGACTCAATTCTGATGGTCATGATGATGATGATCTGATCATCATGGTATGTCATCCACATGTCACATGTCCATTTGCTGGATAGGCTATCATTGTAACACAACCTGAATTACAGAGATGATGATACATATTTGAGCTGCAGATGTGAGCTTGAGTTTCGTCTAAGCTGGTGGTAGAGTTTATACCTCTAACATCCCCCACCTATAAACTAAACATAGGTGAGATCACTAAATTCAGTTTAGACCGACGATAATCAAAACGAAAGAAGGAACGAGCCTTTATCAGAACATCAGCACATTAATGTTCAATGGGAACATACTGAACTTTCAACAGACTTGAAGCAATACATCGATTTTGATGTGCTTCGTTCGAGCATGGAACACAGGATTCTGAGCAAGGGAAGCCGCCCCTTGATTATCACACCACAAAACTGGACAATGAGGTAATTGAACACTAAGTTCCGCAAACAAAGAGGTCAGCCACAATATCTCAGCAGTAGCTTGTGAAAGTGCACGATACTCAGCTTCACAGCTGGAGTGAGCTACAACGTTCTGCTTTTTAGAGCTCCAAGCAATTAAGTTGCAACCTAAATAAACACAACATCCACTTGTGGATCGGAGGTCATCAATGGAAGAAGCCCAATTCGCATCAGAGAATACCTCAATTGATAGAGAGGTTGATGGTTTGAAATGCAAACCCAAACCTGCAGAACCTTTTAGATATCTCAGGATATGTTTGCAAGTTGTCCAATGTTCATTTGTTGGGGAGGCCAAGAACTGGCTGAGCTTATTGACACTTAACGATATATCTGGTCTTATATAAGTCAGATATTGGAGAGCACCAATTATGCCTCATATATCTTGAAAGATCAGAGAAGAGTGACCTATCTTTGGTGAGCTTGATGCATGCAGACATAGAAGTTAAGCAAGGACTGCAGTTGGACATATTGGTCTTGTCAAGAAGATCCAAAATGTATTTGGTTTGAGTCAAAAGCAGCCCAGCAGAGGATTGAAAAGCCTTAAATCCTAGAAAATAGCTTACCGATCCAAGAGATTTTAAGTCAAAAGAGGCATGCAATGTAGTGATGGTATTCTAAACCAGAATTTGATAATTACCAGTAATCAATATATCATCAACGTAGACTAGGAGAAAAATTACCTTAGAATCTTGCCTTTTAATGAACAAGAACACATCAGATTTAGAAGATATAAATCCCCAGCCAAGCAAGGCATCTCGGAGCTTGGTAAACCTGGCCCTAGGCGCTTGTTTCAGACCATAAAGGGCTTTGCGGAGCTTGCACACATGATGAGGAAACCGAGTGTCTTCGAAGCCAGAAGGTTGGACCATATATACATCCTCCCGAAGATCACCATTGAAGAAAGTGTTGTTAATGTTGACCTGCTGAATATCCCAATCATAGGTGATAGCTAAACTGAAAATAACACGAATGGTGGAGGCCTTGATGACCGGGCTAAATGTGTCATGGAAATCAACACTGGGGGTTTGGTGAAAGCCTTTTAAAATCAATCGAGCTTTGTGTTTCAGCATTGATCCATCAGACTTGTATTTTGTTCTATAGACCCACTTGCAGCCTACAAGGTTCATAAACTGAGAATGAGGGATGAGAGTCCAGGTATTATTCTTCAAAAGAGCTAAAAATTCCTCATTCATGACATTATACCAATGAGGATTGGCAAGAGCTACTAAGACAGATTTCGGCTTAGATATTAAGGGAGGAGTTTTAGCTGTCTGACAAGCTAATGGAAAAGTATGAGGCCTTATAGTACCTGATCTTAGTCTAGTTATCATAGGATGTATAACATGTATTTGTGGTGCAGGAGACGTACTAATTGGTGGTGCAGGAGATAAGTGATTCGAGGATAAGTTAACATAGAAAGGTTGAGCATGGATAGAACTAAGATGCTCAGCAGAGGAGGGAGCATTTGAAATATTACTATGAGAAGCAATGGATAACGTGGAAAGGTGCAGCATAATTAGTGTTATGAGGTGAGGATTTTGATAACATTGAGGAGGGAAGACTGATATGAGGCAAAACAGAAGTATGAGGAGGAGGAAAGATTACACGATATGGAAATTCAAACTCATTAAAGACAACATTTCGTGATATGTATATCTTTCCAGAAGGGTGGAGACATTTGTACCCTTTTTGACTAAGACTGTACAAAGATGCATTTGGAGGTATGAAAGTTGAATTTTTGGTTTGTATAAGGTCTAAGGTATGTGAAGGCTGCACATCCAAAACCTTAAAGTAGTTGTAGTTGGGTTGTCTGTGATACAACACTTCATATGGTAATTTTAGCTTAAGAACTTGTGTATGGAGATTGTTAACAAAGAGAACAATTGTTTGGAAGGCTTTCGTCCAGAACATCAATAGAATATTAGCCTAAGCTAGGAGTGTAAGCCCTATTTCCACCACATGATGGTGTTTCCTTTCAGGCACATTATTTTGTTGGTGTGTATAAGCACACAATGTTCTAAAATGAATGTCATTGGATTTCAGAAAAGAAATTAGAGGTTTGTGTTCAACTCCAAGGTCAGCTTGCAACACATTAGTTTGCTATTGAATTGAAGCTCAACATGCTTCTTAAACTGAAAGAATACTACCGAGAATTCAGATTTTAGCTTTAATGGATACAGCCAGCTGTATCTTGAATAGGGATCAACAAATATAACATAGTACTTGTGACCTTCTAATGATGGCATGGGAGATGGACCCTAAACATCCATGAAAACCAACTCAAGAGGTTCATAGGCCTTGTATGATGAATGTTGGAAAGGGAGCTGATGTAATTTTCCTAGTTTACATGCATCACAAAAGTTGAGCTGAGAATCATTACATTTTAAGTTCAGATTGCTCATGACCTTCCTTAATACAAGAAGAGTTAGGTGGCCAAGTTTCAAATGCCACATATTTTCATTCAAGAGTGGACGATTACATGGGTTTCCAACATTCATATTGTATGTACAAGGTGAGCTGGTTGTATTATTCTTAGAAATTGAAAAAGAAAAACGAAAATTATTCTTCAAAGAGTGCTGAGTATTTGATTTTTTATGAGTTTCTTTTAAACATAGCTTGTAGAGTCCATTTTCAAGCTTGCCTTGGAGCAAAACTTCATTGGTACTCTTATCCTTAATTACACAAGAATCATAAGTGAATTCAGCATATGTGTTGTTATCCTTTGTTAATCTTGAGATGCTTAACAAATTTTTGGCAATTATAGGCACACATAGAATATGATTCAAATGTCATATTTCACAAGACAATCTAGGAGAGGATAAGGTAGTCTTATCAATGTGTGTGATCTGCAATTGCTGTCCATTACCAACTGTCAAGCGATCCGGACCTTGATATTTTGAGTAAAGGGAAAGGTTTCCTAAATCTGATGTAACATGATTGGTATCCCTGCTATCCGTATACCAAGCTAAATCACATATTGTCTCAGGCGTTGCATAGTAGGCTGTTGACTGGTGAAAATTTGCCTGAGATGAGCTTGCAGGTGCTTGAAAATTGTTTCCAAAGGACTGACTATTGTGAGGCTGAGATGAGGAAATCTAGTAGGTATTAGGCTGACGATATGAGTTAGATTGATTGTTGCCTTGAAAATTCCGATCAAAACGATGGTAATAGCTAAGTGAAACATGTCCAATTTTCTCGTACATTTGACATGTAGGTCTGTTACCATTGTTCCACCTTCTATTGCCTCTTCCTCTGCCTCTAGCTCTATTTCCATTGTATCGGCCTCCATTGTTGTTGTTGTAGCCTCCTTTCTGATTCCTCTTATCATACTGATTTCCAGATGATGTAAAATTTGTACTTGCTTGAGAAACATTTATTTGACCAACCGAATCCAGTTACGCCATTTGTTGCTCATAAATCATTAACAGATAACTGTTTTCTTATAAGCTCATTGATTCTCGCTGGGAGGTTATAACTCTTGCTGTTGAATAATATTCAAGCCCTACTCCATTCAAGATACTCAATATCTGATCATATTCACTAACTTTCTGTCCTACAACTCTTAGATTCTCACTGATTGTCTTGACTTTCAAGACAAAATCTTTGACAGAGCTGGATCCCTTTTTAACATTCTGCAATTGATACTTTAGTTGAAAGACCTTTGCCATAGATTGTTTTGAGAATAATTTTCCTAAGACAGTTCAAGCTTCAAAAGAACTAGTACAATCTGTAACCTGACCTATTACAGTTTGATTAATCAAAGAAAACAGCCAACTTAGAAGTAGCTGATCTGATTTGTTCCATTGTGTGTATTCCTTGTTGACTACAAGTTGTTTACTACCATCGCTAGAACTTATTTCTATGAGCTTTGGCGGTACAGGTTTTAGACCAGAAATAAATTCTTCCAACTCAAAAGCTTTGATTATAGGTAATACTTGTGCCTTCCATGAAACATAGTTATCATTGTCAAGCTTTACTTGAAGATTGGAGTTCAAAGCCTTTACGAGTGATGAGAATCCTCTGGCCATCGATGAAAACACCGCTGCTTCTGTATTTTCTCCTCCGTGATTCGTGAGCGAGCTTATGATCGAAGTCATGGACGATTAGTCCTTGGAGAAGCTCTGATACCATTTGGAAATTGTAAAGATACTTGTATAAGAAATATAGAACAAAGATGAAAAAGAAGAGCCAGAGCTTAACGCTCTGTTTTAATGGAGATTGAGAGAGAATATATCTATTTTGTGTTTCATTGATTTTCATTACTTTGAAGTAAATGATCACACACTAATTTATACATAGACCAACTTGCCTGATCCTAACAACCTATCATCCAAGTTGCGTGACTTTTACAAATGAATGACAACCAATCATTTGCCACCTGGCAATTCTGTTACAACTTGTAATTTGGATTCCCACCAATTCTTAATTTGGATTCCCGCCAATTCTTGAGACTTAATTCTGATGGTCATGATGATCATTATCCTATCATCATGGTATGTCATCTACATGTCGCATGTCCCTTTGCTGGATAGGCTATCATTGTAACACAACCTGAATTATAGAGATGATGATCCACATTTGAGCTGCAGATGTGAGCTTGAGTTTCGTCCAAGCTGGTGGTAGAGTTTATACCTATAACACACAAAACTAATTAGTTGATCTGGGCTATGGTTTGCTCAGATTTGTAAGGAATTATATATATATATATATATATATATATATAAACCCCTTTCACATTATCAACTGAATGAACGCTCCTATCATTAAATCACATTGGACGTTGCATTAATTAAATTCTTTTTCAATTGAAACCTAGTAAAGAATATAGATATATCATTATAATAATACAAGATATAAGGAGAGCATCTATGTCCTTGTAAGATAACAGCATGTAGCTGCAAGCTCATTAACTGTCTAGCCTAAAACTTAATTAGCAATGTTTGTTAAGCGAGATTGACTTTTTTTTTTTTTTTTTTTTGGGTTCAATTGTTCAAGCCCTGTGTTTATCACAACTAAGGGAATTAGATATGTAATCCTAATTCTAAGTCCCATCTAGGGATGAGCATTTCTCTGGATATCTAAATCCCCACTTCCTCATTGCTATTGGGGGGGATGAAGATGATTTCGTCACCAAATTGAAATGGGAATGAGGATGAGAGGTTCTTCATTTTCCTCACAAATTTATTGAAATAGGGTGAGGGGGGATCCCCTATCCCCATTTTCCCCAAAATCTTATATAATATATTATTATTATTATTATTATTATTATTATGGAAGAACAATATTAGATTTCATTAGAATTTTTAATGGAATTTATTTTGTATTTGAATTTGTAATGGATTGTTTGTTTTTTTTAGTATGTAATTTTTAATAAGACATAGGAAACGGGAAAATAGTTATCGGAAAAAACAGGAAAATGGAGATGGGAATAGGGATGCCTCCTCCCAAAACTCCCTCATCTCCATTTCCCTAAAGCACATCCCTATTCCCATTAGATTCGAAAAAAATAAAACCTCCCCTCCTTACGGGTTCTTCAACCATGCTCACTCGGTCACTCACTCACTCCCACTCCGTTTGACATTTTGATTAGATTATTTTGTGAAATTAGACTTTTTTAAATTATTAGTATGAATTGGACTAAAATAGTACTAATTTCATTTGTTTGGCATACTTCGGGATTTCATAGAATCATATTTGATTAAATTATTTTTCACATAAAATAAATTTATTTCAAATTAATTATATCAAAAAATAACATTATAGCTCCTTGAGATTCGGCTGTTTACACGCGGAAACAATTTTATCAAAAACTGAAACCGACCTCCCATGCTATCATGGTTGACCGTTAAGTTTAACACCTTAAAAGGAAATATCGTTATTTTACCCTTAGTTTAATAAAATCATAAATTAAAAAAAAAAAAAAAAAAAATTGTCTCCAACTTCCAACTTGGAGATGGATGGTTGAGATCAAATTAAAAATTGGTAAAAAAGAAAAAAGATTTTTTTAAAAATGGATCTCGGCCATCCATCTTAAAGACGGATGGTGGAGATCAAACAAAAATTTCAAAGATAAAAGGAAAAATAAAAAACAAATATATTTTTTAAAATTGATCTCCAACTGTTCATCACAAAAAATTGATCTCCAACCGTTCATCACAAAGATTGACGGTGGAAATTAAAAGTTGAATTAAAAAAATTCAAAAACAAAAGGTGGGGATCAAATTTAAAGATTAGTTTTCCACAAGATCCATGGAGATTCCCACCCCCCACACCATGAACCCCAACATGAACCCCACGGTGTGGGGCTAAATATTGCTATGGGGGGCTAAATATTACTATGAAAATCTGATTAATCGGGACTCTTGGGATTAGAGATTGGAGATGTCCAGCCCCAATAAGGCATGCAACAAGTCCAAAACACAGGATTGAATAGTGTTTTAAGGCCTAATCTTGTGATTCAATTAAGAAGCTTACGTAATCTAATTATTTGCATGAAAATTTCCATCAATCATGGGACGTGAATAGGTGGTTTGTCCATCAAAACTAGAAAAGGTGACACCAATTTGGTATCTTTCAACAGTGCAGAAAATGGATTAACTTAATTTCAACCAATAATTTGACGATGCTCAACCTAATAAGTGCTAATCCAAATAATAGACGGCTTTAATTTAGTGAGGTTATATATTGGCCTAATTGATTGTATGAATATGCAAAAAATACAATGGTGATTATCAATTTAGTGTCTACATATATTTTTTTTCAAATAAAAGTTTTTTTTTTTTAATATGTTTGCTTTTTTGGTGTCCGTCGTCAGCACATATGATCTCAAAAACTAGCTATTGCATCTTGAAATCTTTCACCGTACCCCATAGTGAAAACCACGTACCCATTAGATTAGAAAGCGATATCAACTTATATCAAATGTCCTATAAAGTGTACAAAATCAAAATGATATATCTGAGCTCTACAAATTAACAGAACTACGTCCAGGGGAAAAAAATAAATAAATAAATAAAATAAAAATAAAAATAAAAATAAATTGAACGTTATCGTAAAACTTGGTGGTTATCTAAACAGTTGAGAAGTATCTTTGGCCTTTTCGTTTTATAACATGCATGAAAGTGTTCATTTAATAGAAGATCAAGTCTTTAAATTCTAAGTTAGGAAGTAGGAACTGAAATTTGCAATGAATTTAGTGATCACTGCAAATGGCGAAAAGTCCAAATCCAAATCCAGTCGAAATCTTGCAGACGTATATTTCTTATATTTATAAGTATCGTTTTGATCGATTTTACAACGTTTAAAAGAATTGGGTGAACAATAAATTAAACAGTTATATAACAAAAGGGTGTGGTATTTAGAAGTAATACGAGTGAATAGCATATTTTAAGGGGTTTCTATGGGACTAGCATAGGTTAATAATTTAAGTTTTAATAGAACCCAAGTATAGTAACCAATAAAAATACTTTCGACTTTACTTTTCCTTTTTATTTCTTTCTTTCAAGAAAAACAACTTTTTCCTTCACTTTTTCTCAACAAACATGAAGAATTTCTCAAGAAAATTGTAGAGAAATTACGATTTTATCTATTTTGTTGATAAGTGTTTGAGACGAAGAAAATGAATCGACGAGAAGATCGAACAAAAAATCGTGAAAGAACATAAATCAGAAGAAAAAACAAAGAAAACAGATCTGAAAAAATTTCCAAAAAATAAGTCTCAGATTCGAGGAAATATGTATCGGATTAAAGGAAATAAGTCTCAGACATTAAGCGGTCGTTTGTTTTTTTGTCTGAAAACTAAACAGTCTTGAATTTTTTTAAAGACTAAATAGGGACTGAAATCTGAACTTGAATGATATGTTTGTTTGTTTTTTTTCCTCACGTCTGAATATATTGTCAACACATTTGTTTTTTAAAAGTAAAATTGTCTGAAAATAAGTAATTTTATATTTATACCATGTTAAACAATTATACATATAATATGAAATAAAAACAATCCAAAAATAGTAATTATATATGAACACATATATAACACGTCTGAATGATTATCAACACATTTGTTTTTTAAAAGTAAAATTGTCTCAAAATAAGTAATTTTACATTTATACCCATATTAAACAATTATACATATAATATAGAATAAAAGCAATTCAAAAATAGTAATTATATATGAACACATATGATCATGATCTTCTTCTTCGATTACAAACAAACTTCATTTTCACTAAGAAAAGAAAAAGTTTTTTTTTTTTTTTCAAAAAATAAAAGGGGCAGCAAGAAAACTCATACAAAACACGCACTCTAAATATATATATATATATATATACATCACCATAATATCATAATAAAGTATTGATATTAAATAACAATATGAGCAGTAATTAGAGTTCTTTTTTATGTTTAAATCTATTTAAAATAAAGATTTCTATACCGTATATAATTATGATGAAATTGGAAATATGTTATATATGAGGGATAATATCGGAAGAAAAGATTTTAGATTGCATTTAATACAATTTAGTGATTTGCAATTAAGTGAAAAGTCAGGATTTTTTACTTTTTATTTTAAGTTGTTTTTTGGTATTTTTAAGTTGTTTGACCACTTAAAAAAAAAAAACAATTTAATAATTATAATTCAGACTCATTAAGTTTGAAGTGGAAAAAACAAACGACCCATAAATCTAGATCAAAGGCTTAAAAAAAATGTATGATTGTTGTGATATAATTGACTTTCATCACCTAAAGAATAATTTGCTATTAATTCTTTTGATCTCTTTTCCTATTTCATTGTAAAGTAACTACCTCTCTTAATCTTATTTCCTATTTCATTGTAAATTCAATTACCCCTATGCCTATATATAGGCTTACTGTATAAGCTTTCAATACACATATAAATAAATTCATAGAATTGATTTCCTCTCATTCTTTTCTCCTAGGTTTTTTTTTTTTTTTTTTTTTTTTAAGCAAATTTATTGAGAGGTGAAAGACCACACAAGAAAAACAAGGGAGGACCTTGAAAACATCGCCCAGCCTAACAAGAAAGGCATCAATGAAGCAAAAACACAAACAGCTAAAATACTAGCAACAGAACAACAAAAATGCAAACATGCATCAAAGGAGAAAGCCCACAGGATCTGATCCCAAAACATTAGCAACTCCAAGACAGCAGCTCATCACCCCTGCCAGCACCTCTCTTTGCTAGAATGTCAGCAACCGAGTTAGAGAATCTATAATTGAAAGCCACTCGAGCTTGACCAATAGTATTAAAGTTGCTGTGTATGTCAAAAAATGAAGTTTACATGTTCACGACTACCAATCTCCAACCCATTGATACAAGATACAGCCACATTCAAATCACTTTCAAACGTGATTTATTTGCCCCCACAAAGCTGGATTAGAGGCACATAACTCTGGCTCTCTGAATTGCCATAATTTCTGCAGTAAGTGCATCCAAAGTTCCCACATTGGCTGAGAAGATGCAAAGAACCTTACCATTATGGTCTTTAAGAACCACCAATTCCAGCTTGCCCATCTTTTGCCGATCCATCAACATTAAACTTGAGAGAATCAGGATTAGGAGGACACCAAGCCTTAAACTTTGGTATCATCGGAACACATGCTTCAACACAACGATCCTTGAGGTTCAACATAATCACTGAAATAGAATCCGACGAACCTTTACCAAAATTCTTGAACCACCATGCCACTTTAAAATTGACCATTTCAACAGCTTGGCTATAACAGACACTCTCATTCTTAAAGACCTTGGAATTTCTAGACTCCCATATAGTCCACACCCCAGTCGAGAAAAGAGAGAACCAGGCTCTTTCCGACTTTTTCTTAGGGCACAAACCACCACTTCATCCTCTCCACCACTCCATAATAGACGAAGATGGGCAGCTACTCACATCCCACCACGACATACATTTTGTCCATAATTTCCAAGATCATTTACATAGAAGAAAGAGGTGATCAATAGTTTCCTCCTTTTCTTGACAGAATGGGCATTCCTCATTTGTAGACAAACCAAACATGTTGAGTACATTTCTAACCAGAATTCTCCCATGAACCAGCTGCCAAACGAAAGTCTCAATTTTTGGAGGACTGACACCACGCCATACTTCCTTAAAATCTTGCAAAACAGGTACATTCTCTTCCTCTAGTCTTTGCCAAAAGGATTTAACAGTGAACAAACAATGATCGAAGTTCCAAACTAATACATCCTGAGACGAATCCTGAACTAGTATAGTATCCAAGCATCGCTTGAAATCAGTCCATTGTTGCACTTCCCAATCAAACAATCGTCTTCGAAGAGGGATATTCTATTCCCAAACTGACTTGTTCCACTTGTCAAACTTCTCTCCTAGTTAATATTATTACTTTCTATATTTTTATGCTTTGATTTATAACAGTGATTTTTTTTTCTGAAAAGTATTTTTGTCAGAAACACATTTTTAATGCTATTAAATTTTAAATTATTAACTAGGTTCCAGTTCCATAAAATCAGAATCCAAAAATTCTAAGAACCCTTATATTTAACCAACATGATGATACAATTAATGTGTGTACTATACATTAATTAGTACATAATGTATATTTTCATTCCATATATGTTAACATGTTAACATGTCATATGCAAATTTGATCCATCCCAATATCTATACTTAGAGGAATTAAAGTTTAATGAGCCGAGCATATTACATAATTTGAGAGGAAAGTTTCAATGAGACGAGGATATATATTACATAATTGGTATTTTTGTTCAATAAAATTTTATCATGCATATATATATTTTTTTAAAAGAGAAGTTTTGAATTTAAATTTATATATAAATACATACATCATGTAATTTTATTGGATGGACATTTAAATTTTGTGGTATATGTTTGTCCTATTGAAATATATATATATATATATATATATTCCAACAATTGAGGGCCAGTTTGGTATTGCTGTAACTTTTATAATAATTACCGTTATCTGTGCTGAAGGAATAATCAGCTAAAAAGTTAATCAGCAGATGTTTGGTTAATTGTATTTTAAAAACTACTGTATAACTCAAAAGCAGTATACATGTGTTTGATAATTTTATTGGAAAAGTGCTGAGATTAGTTACAATGACTAAAAAATATACATGATTTTCGGACCCTATTCCAATTTTTCATTAATTATATATATTAAATTAATATTTAAGTAGAATATTTAAATTAGAAAAAAAATCCATAAGAACAATAAAATATTTTTAAAAGATTTTGTAAATTAAATCAATATTTAAATAGAATATTTAATTTTGAGATGAAATTAGGTATATAAATGATTTTAACTTTATTTCAAAAGGATAATAATGATATTTTAAAAGATTCATTAAATACTGAAATAGATTATTTTATAATCACTTTCAAAAAGTAACCCCTCACCTGCTTTTCAAAATCAATGTCAAAACTTAAAAAATTATCAATTAATCACTTTTGGAAGTTTTACCAAACATCATTTTATGTCAAAATTATAAAATAATCTGATTTTAACTTTTCAAAAGCAATATCAAACTGACCATAAATCTCTTTTATAAAGATTAGGAGTCTGTTTGGTTTTTCCATTGAATACTTAATTTATGTCATTAAGTTGTTTTGTTTGATTTTTTAAGTGATAAAACCACTGAATGAACTCCTAAAATCACTAAAAATTAAAAGTTAAATTTTTTCACTTTTCACTTATAAAACTTAGTTGTTTCAAGGCTCCAAAATCTCCATTTGAAATCAATGTTTTTTAATCATAGTCAATTTTATTTCAACTTCTAGTAATAATTTGGTAATAAATCTCTTTTTTCATCGTAATTTGATTATTTTTATGTTATGTGCTTGGAGAAAATTAGGGGCTATACGGTACCCTTTTATAAGGGTGTTTTTGTTTTTATTTTCCAAATTTGATTTCGAATACGCGTTCGTTACCGTTTTTCATTTTGTTTTTCATTTTTTTCAAAACAAAAACAAAATAAAAACAACATCAGTGTTAAAAGTGAAAATTTTCCAAAATGACTTTTTGATATTTTTCATTTTGTTTTTCACTCTAAATAAAATATTAAAAAAAATAAAAAAACTCACATTTTTTTTTTCTTTTTTTCTTCTTTTGCTTCTCACTACTTCTCTCTTTTTCATCGTCACTTTTCTTCTTATTCTTCCTCAAAGACCGAAGCTCCGGCAATGCCGATATGGACCACCGGATGTCGCCCGTCCTCCCCACTCTTCTTCTTCTTCTTCTTCTTCTTCTTCTTCTCTGATTTCTTCCTCCAAGACTGGAGCTCTAGCGATACTGATCTGGACCACCGGCTGTAGCCCGTCCTCCCCCTTCTCCATCCGTCGTCGGCCATTACAAATCCCATCATATTCTGCTCATCTTCTCCATTGAATCCAGCCATTTGACAAAGTGTAATTTGGTGGTGGAGAGAAAGTGATTTGATGAGTTGATGAATGTATGCGAGTTTTTTAATTGGTTTTTTATGGATTTTTTTTGTTGATTATGCTCAGAATTTTTTTAAGTGATTAGATGAGAAAGTGATTTAGTGAAAAAAAAAATGAATGTAAGTGATTTGCCTAGAATTTTTGTTGATTATGTCTAGAATTGCGTTTTTTGTTTGTTGGTTTATTTTTTTTTTTTCCTTTTTTTTTGTTTGGAGATGAATTGGTGATGATTGGATGGGTGAAGATAAAAAAAAGATAGAGATTAATGATGATTGATTTTTTTTCTTTAAGTAGATTGATTTGGTCTTTTAAATTAGGAAAAAAAAAAAATAGTGATGATGATGATGATTCATAATCCAGAGATTGATCTAATCTAAAAAATAATAATTAATATTTAAATTATTCGGAATACAAGTTACATGATATGCTACTAGACACGTTTTTTACGTTTTTATATTCGGAATACAAATTTCAGAATATGCTACCAGACGCATTTTTGGATTTCAAAACTAAAACCAAAAACACTATTTTCATTTTCATTTTCATTTTTATTTTCAAAAAATAAAAACAAAAACAATTTTAAAAAACATTATAGGACGCACCTAGCACCCTTAATTTTTTTTTTCCTTCCAATTTTGCAAACCACTCAACTAATTGTTTAGTTTGAGTGGATTGCATCTGCCGCCGCCACGATATCCATCTCTGTATATAGCCAATTTTAACGGTTTACTGGGTTGAGTCTAGACCTGGTAAGGGTCCGGTTCCAACCGTGGAACCGATCTAGAACCGAAACCTGAAAAATCGGAATCGGAACCAGTTTTTTCTATTCCGATTCGGGTTCAAATATTTAACAAACCGGCGGGTTCGAACCGTGCTGGAACCGACGGTTCTGGTTCGGTTCAAACTGGCTGGTTTTTTTTTTTTTTTTTTGGCCATTGAGGCCCAATGATCTGCTGACATCAGCGTGACGTCAACATGACGTTGAGCCCAACGGCATGCTGACAGCTGACGTCAGCATGCCGTTGGGCCCAACGTCATGCTGAAGTCAACATACCGTTGGCCTCAACGGCCAATCCTTTAAAAAAAAAAATTTTCTATAAATATCCGTCCTCCCCTTTCATTTTTTCTCACAATCTCACACTAATTTCTTATTTTCCTCTCATTCTCTATTTCTCTCAAATCTCAATTCTCTCTATTCTCAATTCTCTAAATCTCTAATTCTAAATTTCTAATTTTTATTTCAAGTTTCATTGTTTCAATACTCAACTATCAAGTCTCCAACACTCTCCAACTCTCCAAGACTCCAAGACTGAAGACTCCAAGTTTCCAAGGTTTTAATTATTTATTTAATTTTGCAATTTATCATTTATTTGCAATTAATTTTATTTCCAATAAATTTTATTTGCAATTAATTTTATTTTCAAAATTCCAATTAATTTTATTTGCAATTAATTTTTTTTCCAATTAATTTTATTTACAATATATTTTATTTCCAATATATTTTATTTGCAATTAATTTTATTTTCAAAATAATTTTATTTGCAATTAATTTATTTCCAATTAATTTTATTTACAATATATTTTATTTCCAATATATTTTATTTGTAATTAATTTTATTTGCAATTAATTTTATTTACAATTTATCTTATTTATAATTTATTTAATTTCCGAATAACCAATTACTATTTAGTATTTACTAAATACTAAGTTTCCCATTTCATATATTTGCAATTTATCTTATTTCTAGTTACTACTTAGTACTTAGTACTTACTAGTTACTACTAATCTACTATTCTACTATTATAGTATTATATTATTATAGAATATAGATTTATACTTTATAGTATTATTCTTCTAAGTTCTAAGTTTTCAATTATCTATTTCAGATTTTCAGTATTTCTCTAGTCCCAAATATATTCCGTCCAATCCAATGGCAAGTGGTGGAAATGGAAGGGGTCACGGCCGTGACGATCCTAGGAGTTCGATTTCGATGAAAGGTAAGGGTCAGATGGTCGATAATCTCGGTCATAACGACACCACCTATCACGATTATCTGCAACGCCGGGCGTATGCTGAAGACTTAGGCCTAAACATTCCTACTCCCCCTTTAATAATTTCAGAATCCGATCATAATGCCACCCCCGGCCTTAATTTGACAAGCCATTCAGAAAATATGTCTGGTATTGATACACCTCCGGATTATGATTTTGATCCACCGGAAGCAGATGAGGACGAACCGGATCCGAAGCAGAGCAAATCTGATCTATTCGTCAAACATATGAAGAAAGTTAGGCAAGAAGATGGAAGCTATGTAGCGGCTTACAATTATTGCAATAAAGTATATAAGTGGTCCAAATCCGGAGGATATGACACTTATCGGAAGCATATTCAAACCAAACATCCAGAAGCAGAGACCAGATCGAGGTCACAAACACAAATTCTCAGGTACGCTACTCCTAACCAACAATTATTTCATTATATTGATGAACAAAATAGGGAAGAATTAGCTAGAATGGTAGCAATAGAACTTATCATTCGGTTTTGGTGAAAAGGTTGGTTTTATTAATTATTGTCGACGAGCATTAAACCATGTTGCATGTCGTGTTCCTAGATCCACTCTTGTATATACACTTGAAAAGATTTATGTAAAAGAAAAAAAAAAGTTAGAGAGATTTTTTGAAAAATATAACGGTCGTGTTTCCGTATGTGCCGACATATGGACTGACCATTGGCGATCACATTCATACTTGGGTGTCACTTGCCATTTTATGGATGATGCATGGAATATCCAAAAAAGAATTCTTGCATTTAGAGTTTTTGATGATTCACACACTGCTCATAATATTGTTAGAATGCTTAGAATTATTTTTTCAGAGTATAAAATTGAGAACAAAATTTTTGCAATTGGTTTTGATAATGCTTCTAGCAATACTGCTGCTATTCCATCTTTAATTAATTTATGCAAACCATTTGTTGGTGGTGTATTCTTTCATCAAAGATGTGCATGCCATGTTTTAAATTTATGTGTTCAAAAAGGATTAAAAACTCTTGATCATTTTATTCTACCTATTAAACAAGCCCTTCAATTTTTATGGAAACATTCTTCTGTAATGAATGCATGGGTAAAATATTGTAAACAAAATGGTAGACGTGTCGTTAGATTTCCTCATGATGTTCCAACACGTTGGAATTCTACTTATAAATTGCTTGCTCAAAGTTACGAGTATAGAGATCTATTAGTTTCTTTTATTTAATTTCATGTTATTGACATTCAACTTTATAAATCTCATTGGGATGCTTGTTACAACGTTTTCAATTTGTTAAAAGTTTTTCATACTGCTACAACAAATTTATCTGGTGTTTATTATCCTACAACTCATTTATTTATTATTGAAAGTCTAAATATTGCTGGTGCATTTGCTTATTGTGAATCCAACATAGAAATAGGGGAAGCCGTTAATGCTATGAAGGAAAAATGGTTACGCTATTATCATGAGTTGCCAAATATTTATTTGATTGCCATGATTTTTGATCCACGTTGTAAATTACAAAATTTTTGTTATTATCTCAATGGTTATTATGGCATCCAAGATTTAAACATAGAATATAATGTTAATGCATGTTATGATAGAATTAAGAAATTGTTGTATTCTTTATATGATGAATATCTTTTAGTTTATGGATCCTTACTCAACTTAGATATTACACGAATACAAACTGCACAGCCCGCATCATCATCCTCCGAATTTTTGAATTTAGGATATAGTCTATTATCAAAAAAAAACAAAAAAACCTAGATCTTCTTCTTCATCAAGCATTGACAAGTATTCTGAGCTTGAATCTTATCTAAATGATTCTTATGAGTTTATAGAATCCACGTTAGACAGACAATTTGATATATTACAATATTGGAAAGAGTACGCAAAGTACTATCCAATCATGGCTATCATAGCCAAAAATATTTTTCAACACCGGTTTCTACAGTGGCGGTGGAACAAGAGTTCAGCGCCGGGGGGAATATCTTGGATGAAAGACGTTCATGCTTGACTCTGAAAGCGCTTCAGATACAGGTTTGTGTGGATGATTGGACAAAGGCTCAATATAGACAACAAGAAATCGAACATGAGATAACATACGATTTCTTCAAAGATGATGAACATGAAAATGAAGAGACAAGTGCAACGGGCCCGGAATAGAAGATGTGGATCACGTATTCACGTCGTCACAAGTCCATGTCATCAACAAACCTGCAATAAAAGGTAAGAGAACTACGTGGCATTTGATTCCTCTAAACCCCCTAAGAGGATACGTATGCAACTTAATTGTAGTGAAAATTAAGTGCAAGGCTAATAATTTTACATTTTTTTTTTGTTTTATTTTAATTTAATTTTGTAATTTATCATTTATTTATTTTATGTTATTTTCGAACTTCGGGTGACCTAATTCCCAAATATCCAATGAAATGTAATATGTAATTTGTAATTTGACATTTTGTTTATTTTATTTTAATTTCCTTTTGTAATTTGTATTTTGTCATTTGTTTATTTTATAATTTGTCATTTATATATTTTATTTTATTTTATTATTTAAAATTACATTATTACAAGTTTAGTAGTTTACAATTTAGAAGTCTTTTTTTTTTTAAATTAAAATTAAAAAAAAAATTTCCGGTTCAAAACTGCCGGTTCCTCTAGAACCGGAACGGAACTTTGCCACCATTAGTTGAGTCTAAAAATTTTATTGTACTCTTTAAATAGTGGTTTGTGGGCTTGGAAATTCCCCCCAACATAATACACAATTACACATGACCTTCTTTCTTGAAAAGGGAGAGAGACTGTAGACAGAGAAATGAAAAACAAAACCAGAATTGAGAGAAATTGTGGGTCCTAATTTGATCTTGATTTATGTGTAGGGATGGAGAGGGTTTTACATGGTACGACACTGTGAGATGGAGATTGGAGTTTCATAAGAATGAGAAACTGATTCGATTAAGGGTATGTTTGTTTTTCTATCTGAAAACTTAAGTTCCTTATAATGTCGGTTTATTTTTTAAGTGATATGAAATCTGAAAAACCATTGAAAACACCTAAGAAAAAAAGATAGAATTTCCAACTTTTATCTGAAGTATGGAAAGCTGGATATGTTTTAACCCCTTGCTTCCAGAAATGCCCTAAGAAGAAATTAACAATTATCTCAGTTTTTTATTTCAAAAAGAAATAAAAATTTGGGCACTTGTTTCACTATAGAGGTTGCCGACAACCTTGATGTTGGAGGAGAGGAGGCCGGTGGCCTCTTTGATAACAAGTAGCCGGCAGTCAAAGATTTGAGAGTTTGAGAG